>JAQQZU010030790.1:0-25959 GCA_030068025.1 Parauchenoglanis punctatus | reverse complement strand
TATACATTTTTTTTTTTCTTTTTTTTTTTACCTGGCTGATTGAAACAGGCTCTCCTCAATAACTTGCTTATATTTGGCTCAATCTATGTTGTCTGCAATGCAGCGAGCTTTCCAGTTCCTACTGCTGAAAAGCAAACGTAGAGCATGATGCTACCACCACCGTGCTTCGTCACAGGAACCTGGGTGTTGGACTGTATTTTGTATGTTCCAAGCATTATGCTTCGCTTTTAGACCAAATGGCTCAACCTATAGTTTCATCAGACCACAACAGCTTTTTCCAAAAGCTCCCCGGGCTTACGTAGAAGTGGCTTTGCTGATGTTTTAATAATCTTCTCCATCGTTTTTTTTCCCTCCTAGCGGCTATCAAAAAGATATGCATTGTTCAAGCAAGTGTATTTAAAATGTTACCAGGTCCACCTTGTTTAATTTATTCAGCGTGAGCGCTCGAAAATAAATATTAGTCCTAATTTAGGGTGCTAACAACAAGGGTGTGAATTCTTATCAATTAGGCCGTTTTGATACCGTGTTTTGTTTAAAATCCTAAACCTTACTAGAATTTATCCATTTCCTCATGTTCAAGAAGTTTTCCAAATTTTTTCAGGACATGCGAGAACCCTGAGATCCAGCATATATATTCACAGGATTGGTTGCTAGATACCTATGGGTACTGTGTGTGTTCCTTTTTCCTTGCAGACAGTCTAGAGCGCATCATAAAATACACGAATATCCCAGAAGTCCACTGGGACAAGTGAATCACCATTAAACCACAGTCTGCTCACACAAAGCCACCGGAGACCAGCAGACTCCTCTCAGAACCAATTAAATCAAACAGGTCTACAATCAGTCACAGGTCACCTTTTTAAACAGCTTAATTATTTTTTTTATAATAGCAACTCTGGCAGTACTGCAGCTACAATCATCCGATAGATTATCTATGGTAACGGATTAGTTACAGGAGCTTGCACCCCAAATAATGTATTATTTAACAGAGAAAAATGTATAACTGCCGAGACTAGTAAGTTTTCACTAAGACGATATTTATTTAGCGTTCATGGAAGGAGCCTCCAGTGTCAGCACTTTGCAACAGGAAAAAATACAAATGGAAAATACACACACAGGCACACAGAGCACTAAATAAATTATGGGCGAGCAACACACACAATGCATTACTATATACAGTATAGTACACACATAAGTTATTATGACTGTTTATTACAACCAAGCTGCCATTTTAGGAACCTTATCAAGCTATCGTCTTGTGATCCCAATTAAAATATAATAAATTGTGCATTCTTACAACCATATAACATACAAAGATTTTATTTCGTACCTACCAATATAAATCATTAAATGAATTATTAAAGTAAATTAAGCTTCTTATCAAAGACGGGTTTTGCTAATAAAACCCAGAGCACAATTAAATGTATTTACAGCAGGTGAGTGTGTGTCACTGGGTGATCATTAACAATGCAAAGTATGTGCTCTATAAACCCCTCTTTGTGTGACACACACATGAACACACTCACAATCATTTACACATGTTAAGGAGTATAAACTCAACAAATACATTTATTATTATTATTATTATTATTATCTGTAGTAGTAGTAGTAATAGAGGTTGTAATAATAGTAATAGTAGTGATAGTGATAATAATTGTAGTATTAACAATAGTAGTAACAGTAGTAGTAATAATAGTAGTATATAGCAGGCTACATATTATACTAATATACATATTAGTAGTAATAGTATGTCGCAGCTGTTACTTACCTGTAGACTATAGAGTGGTAGGAATGCTCACGCGACTACAACAAAAACGCACATACTACCGCTTCACACTGATAGATCCCTTCCGTAAACACACACACACACACACACACACACACACACACACACACACACACACTCGCGCGCCTTCTTCCGGATGTGAAATCCGAATAAATCGTGCTCGCTCGTCCTGGGTGAAAGTTTTGACCGTCGGCTCCTTCCGCTCGGACTTTAATTTATACCAATCCGACACGCCCCTATTGTTGCGCGACCACAAGGCCACGCCCACTCAGGAAAAGTTCCGTGATCTTCCCTGTCAAGGATTTAAAGCGCAGGAACAGGATATGGTTTTCCTTTTAAATCTAATTTGAATAAACGACTGGTTGGACATCCGGCTCTTTGTACTGACTCAGTGAGTGAGTACGATTTCCAAAGGGCTCCATGCCAGTTTTTGTTTTTTTTTGTTTTTTTTTAAGGAACAATCTAAGTTGTTCATTAACTTCCAATTAAGGAAGTATAATTACACTGTAAGTTGTGTTAAAATGTTTCTTTAGATTTGTATACAAACAACACCGTGCATATTAATTCGCACTGACAAATAGCCTCCAGTAAGCATCCTTTGTATTAATATTATTGTCCCTGCTGTTTCTGTGCTTAAAAGCTCAGTATTTTTTAATTCTTTACTTGTATTAATAAACTCAAAGATATGTGAAACATGATTTAGGGGGGGAAAAAAGCATTGCATTAAACTGCATTCTTCGCAAAAGTTGCAGAGAAAACCTGTTTGGAAAACTGACTTCCGGTCTGGAATACTTGAATCATTGTTTGTGTTGGGATGCACTTCCTGTCAGTCATTTTATAGACTCTTACTCCACTGTAGATCCTGGGGGCAGAGCTTAATATGAGTGAGAATCATTCAAATCTTGACCACACCTAAACATCAGAGACCTAATCTTGGGGGGAACAAAAATTAATCTTACCTAACGCACCTTTAAAGGTGAAAGGCACATCCTTGGCGTTGCCTTGGCAATGCACGTCCATGAATTTGCAGTGCAGTGAAGGGAGGTGTGCATTTGTTTGGCTGTTGAGTTCAAATGTCAACACTCTTTCTCCAGAATCGATGACTCCTCCTTTCAGACATAGAGCCGTTAACTCCTGAACAGCTTGAGATGATTTAAAATCGCTGTACTATAATTACAATTAATTTAGACAATGCATCATGCACAACAAGCTGGTTCTTTCAAGTGGGACATACGGATTAGGTGACTGTTCTATTTCACATTTCTGAACAGATTTTCCTGACCGTCTGAGTAATGACGCCATGCAAGACAACACATGTTATTACTTTTACTAGTGAGTGTGACGCTGTTTTTCCCCACCCATTGCTTCTGCGGTAACAGTTTTCTGTTTTGTGGCTGATTTTTGATGCTTTAGCTCCAAAATAATAATAATTTTTATTTTTATAATAAAATAAATAATAATAAATAATAATAATTTTTATCACATTATTACTTATGAGATGAAATAAAAAATTTTTTAATTTTTTTTCTTTTTACCAGTTTCGTGCTTATAAGAGCATGCACAAACATTCACAGTCATGGGAAAAAGAAAGTACACCCTCCTTCAATTCTGGTTTTATTTGTCAGGGTCTAAATAACAATTTTGTGGTTCTGACTAACTTCTATAAACAAACTAATAACATCAGGTGACAACAACGAAAGCCTCACCATACAGAAACAAGGTTGGAGATAAGTACAAACTATAATTCAGTAACATGTAGAACCACCTTTAGCAACAAAGAAGTAAACATTTTCTATAGAAATTTGGGCCCACTCTTATTTGCAACATTGCTTCAGTTCACTGATGTTTGAAGGCATTTGTTGTAATACATTTGTGTACACACAGCTCTCTTAAGATCCCACCACAGCATCTCTGTTGGACTGAGGTCTGGACTTTGACTCGGACTTTGACTGGACTTGGCCATTCCAACACCTTGATTTTTTTCATTCCTATGTCAAATTGCTGAAGTACTTGCGATCATTGTTCTGTTACATGATTCAATTTCAGCCCAGCTTAAGCTGTAGGACAGATGGCCTCACATTTGTCTCAAGAATATTCTGGTACAAAGTGGAGTTCATCATAGTATCAAATGTCTGAAAGTGTCCCTGGTCCTGTGGCTGCAAAACACGTCCATATCGTTGTCCACCCCCCACCATCATGGTTGACAGTTGGTATGAGGTGTTTGTGGTGATACACTGTGTTCAGTTTTCATCAAACATAGTACTGTGCATGATGGCCAAACATCTCCACCTTGGTCTCATTAGGCAAAGAATATTGTTCCAGAACTTTTGTGGTTTGTTCAGCTGCAACTTTGCAAACCTAAGTCATCCTGCCACAGCCACGCTTCCTTTAAAACTATACATGTGCTGTCACGAGCATAAACATTAGATGTGCTTACAAGACCTGCAGGTCTTCTACAGTCTGATATTGGATTAAATTTGCTGAGACACCCACTCCTGGAAAGATTGGCAACTGTCTTGAAAGCTTTCCATTTGTAAACAAGCCTTCTCAATGTAGAATGGTGAATTTCAAATTGTTTGGAGATGGCCTTATAACCCTTCCTAGATGAGCAGCAAAAATTGCTTTTCTGAGGTCATGTGCATTCAGATGGCATGAAGGAAGAAGTGCTTTATTTTATTCTCTGCTCGTTCTGTTAATGCAGTGACTGACTAATCGTACTTTACGGTAGTTCAAGTGTTCGCTAAGGTCATACAGTAAAACGTAGATTACTATTAAATTTAGTTAGTGTGAGCTGCCTTGATTTATGCAATCAGTTGTATCAGTACAACCAGCAAGCTTCGACATCACAATGAGCAACATACCAGAAAAATTGCAAAGATCTTACTGTTGATGGTCTGCTTGAAGAACAAAACATGGCTTTGCTGCTGAACTTTCAGTGTGTGTTGGAAAATATGGGCATGTTCATGAGACTTGGCATCCAATCACCTCATTAACCATGCCCTTTTATTTATCATCAAATTACTGTTATGGGGAGATATGAAATGATCAACTGAACTTGTAAAAACAGAACAGAACATTATTCCCAAAAATAACTGGTGGGGCTGTAACTTAAAATGAGAGACTGCCATCTGTCCCATTCACTATTTATGGGAATGGGTGAGGTTAAAAGGTGTATTTCAGCCAGCCACTAGAGGGCTACAGAGATTTTTTGGCTTCACTTTTGACTTCTTATTATGATGTCCACCCGTACACTGTATAGTCATTGGGTATCACCTAGGAGTGAATGGGTTCCCTTTTGAGTCTGATTCCTGTCAAGGTTTTTTACTCATGTCTTCTTAGGGAGTTTTTCCTTGCCACTGTGCCTCTGGTTTACTAATTAGGCATCTAACTCCATAATTCTGTAAAGCTGCTCTGTGACAATATTTCTTGTTAAAAACACGGTACAACTGAAAATTGAATGGCGCTAGCAGCACACAAAACCACATTGCTGTCATTTTATTATGGTATAGCATACTAATCAGTGATAGCATGTTGAGTCATCTGTTATCTAAGTCCACTTTGTGTAAACATCTTGAGAATGTGCGTAGAAAAAAAAAAAGGCATGACGTTAGTACACACTTGGCAGAGCATTTAAATCTTTAGTATGTGTCTTGGAACGGGGCCAAAAGACAAAGGAATGCTGGATGACGGCTGGGAAATGATTATCACTGTGAGTGTGTGAAAGTCATACACATTGTGTTTAGTTTCTCAAGGTGTGTATAGCAAGTTGGGACATGAGTTTATAGTCAAGTCATTTCTCAGTCATCAGTTCTACTGAACTGCTGTGTGATTTCATAAACATCATTCACAACCTCGGCGTAACAGGGAATGGATTATTTATGGATATATGGTGCTTCCAATTACAATGTGCTTACACACACACACACACATACACACACTGTTAATGTGTGAGAATGACAGGAAGGGGATACTCACATTCAGTACACGAACACACACACACACACACACATAAGTAAGCTGTGCGCATGTCGTCATTGTCCCAAATGGATGTGTTTCTTTTGTAGCCATTTAATTCACACAACTTCAAGCAGAACAAAACACACACGCGAACATACACACTAATAGACCGTGCAATTAATAATATCAAATAGTTCAAAAGATTCAAGGCATGCACTCACACACTCTGTACTCTGGACTGTACAAAAATACATGTGTATAAATGTTACTATAGCTCAGACTCTGTGTGTATGTGGGGAGTGGAGAGGTGGTGATCGTTGACCTTGTTGGGACCAAGCTTTGACCTTGTGGGGACATTTTGAAAACCAGAACAACAACAAATAAGTTTTGGAAATCCTTTTGTTTATTGATGTTGAGGTTAGAGTTAGATGTAGATGTAGCATACAGTAGGATTAATTAGCCTCATTAATAATTATGTCACTGGAAGGTCCTCATAAGGACATTAATACAAATATGTGTGTGTGTGTGCACATATGTTTCTAATAATGTAAACATATTAGGCTGCATACATTTTAAATCACGTCACTTGAAGTGGCTGGGGATTTAAAGCTGTTTCGTAAAAGTCTTGTCACACACGGACACACACAGCTGACACTCCTCATTTGAACAAACATGACCCTATGTGTACGCATGAACTATGAAGAGACAGTCGGTAAGTGCTGTACTCTTGTGCGTCATTCTGCTGGAAAAGTGGTAGTGATTTCCGTTATAAAATCCATCAGTTCTTAGAAAAGGGGTGAGCGAGAACTGTGGAGGAAGGAGTATGGAGAGTTTCAGGATGAGAAAGTCTATGTAATGTTAAAAAAATCTCAATATTATAGAGTGACGATTGTCACACAATTCTCAACACCCGTGCAAGGTCCATGTTAATTAACTTTTGTTCCGCTGTTATTCTGCTGTTACATTGTCTGCATAAAAGATGTCATAGCTATGTGATAGCTATCAACATCTTTAGTCTAACCCATTTAAAGTGCTTGATTCTTAGTATCCATATTGGCCAGTTGCCTAGCAACAGTGTTCTGACAACTTACCTACTTGAATGGCGAGCATATTACGTTCTCTCTTCACTTCCACATTTTGGAACGTACAGTTTGTCAAAATGTTCATCGATCGCTTCTTCAATGTAAAAAGATTGCTCAAGTGTTCAGTATAACAACAACAAAGCAAACCTAGGGCAAGAAGTATTTCAGTATAATTCAAATGAATATAGGCTGCACATAAGGAATCAATCATAGCGGGGATGCTGTTATGTTCAGAAGTATTTTTTCCATTTATACCACAGCAATTTGTCACTGATTACTTTTTTTATTGATTCGTGACAGTCTATTTGCATTTAGTGAGTCCCGCAAAAGTCCAGAAAAGGCAAAGCTCACAGACAAGAAAGAGCAAAATGACTACTAAATGTTGCCGTGTAACCAGCAGAGTCAGAGCACCTGAAAAGGGCAAAATATAGAGAACCGATGCTGTCTTGGAAAAGCCAGTTGCTACCCGTGGAGGAAGTTTAAAGTTTAAAGCTAATATGCCAATCATTGCAAAATGTCAAAATGTGACAAAGCTTTTAATGTAATGTCTGAATTTCTCTCATTTATACCAGAAACCTTTGCTTTCCAGAAGCATGATGAGGCACTGACATGCGGTAATCATGTCAGTGGGGTTTTCGTGTAGGGCTGGAAGAGGAATGCACTATGACGTAATAGGGAAGATGTCAGATTAAGGAATATGCAGTATTCAAGTACATGCAGTACTGCGCACTCTAGACTCTTCTTTAAATGTTAGTAATCTAATCATTATTAGCCTTAGATTATGTAGCTCATCTTGAATACAAGTCCCTGAGCAACAGTTACTATAGAAACAATAAGGTATTTAACCAAGTGCGTTAATACAAACTTGTGATTTACTTATCTTATTAAAAATTAATTAAAATCACAATGCTAAAGCTGTAGTTTCTGGTGCTTTTCTTGAGTCTGATCGGTTCGAACCTCTGACAGTAGTTACGGCTGAAAATCAAATCACAGGTTTATATTAATATGTTTATTCTAATACATTATTTTTTCTATAGTATCTACTCATACAGGGACTTGTATAGTCACATTTAACAAATCATAATAATAATAAAAAATTTAAAAAAAGGTGAAATCACTAATGTGGTTATTATGCTTAATGTGAAGTGGTGTTTATTTAGCGTTTTGGGAAGCAGTCTCCAGTGTCGGTTCTTTGTAAGAGTTGGAGGTAACTTTAAGCTGTACTGTTACAATATCCAAGAAAGTTTTTTTTTTTTTTTACCTGTGGGTCATATCAGGCTTGAGAATGAACATCGCAAACAAAAATGACTTTAGACGCAAGTTTAAGGAGACGAAAGCTGAATAATCTAGAATATCAGTATCATTAAAGTTATCAAATCCTGTGACCTTCCAAATAATCACATGACTGAGTAATGATGAAAAACAGTTCCTCCTCTTATTTTATTCTTTTCTAATTTTAGATTTCCTTTCATAGTTACCAAATTAGCAAGAGCACGGATATTCAAATCAGTTACGGAAAGTAAGGAAGCTAAGGAGCCAACAGTACAGTGATTCAGACTTGACTTTGGGTAGCGATAGGAAAAGCAGCTGTTTTCAGTGAGTCAGATCTTTTGAGTGAGTCGATTCATTGATAAGAGTCAACTCCTCAAACGGATCCCAAACAGCTAACCTGGACAAAGTTTGTGGTGATAAGACCAGGCCTTGTCTTCTTTGCCTAGTGAAATCTTATTCTACTTATTTATTGAAAGAATAGCACAATTTAATACTTCATTAAGAGGATTAATCTCTATTTATTCTGAATGTAGTATGTCTCCTGTAATACACTCACTATATAGAGTACATCAACAATAATCAGCAGTGCAGGATGGATACTCAGTCACACTGCCTCATTCACACAACTGAGAGTCACATATATGTTGAACGTGTTTAAACCTGTTATCTGCCAGTTCACTGGACGACATGGAAGGAGTTACTTAGTGAGAGAGACGGATAGCAGCAGAATTGCTCATGTCATTTGTTTTAATTTGACAAAAAACATAATCTGACATTTTTTACTATTCATCCTGATTTGCCATGTTATGCATTCTGAGATTATTTCTGCTTACCATGGTTGTCCTTTAGCCGTCCTGTCAGCTCGAACTAGTCTGGCCATTCTCTTCTGACCTCTCTCATCAACAAAGCTTTTCCCCTGCAGACCTGACTGACCTCACTGGATGGTTTTTTCTTTTTTGCTTTTGAGCACCATTCTGTGTAAACGCTAAATCCCTGGAGATCAGCAATGTCAGAAATACTCACCAGATCAGCCTGTTGATCACCAGTATGCCACGGTTCTTATTGAAGTGTCCATACGTGAATTCGCTCCTGTCTTAAACAATTACCACAACGACTCACTGCTTGTAGCGCGATCATTAATAGAAAATGTTGTCTAATTAACTTCCATTGAACTGGGTGATCAGAATCAGGAGTTATAATTCAAACCACAGGCTTATTTAATGTATAGTGTATTATTATAGCAGTGTAGTTCATGCAACGTAGAGTAACAGCTAATTCACAGGGACTTCTAAAGTTAACAATAATTGCATTAAAAATGTGTTTGTTGAATACGTGTAAGGAGACATTTCTTTAATATCTACTGTATGTAAGGAGTCTCCAGTGTCAGCACTTTGTAATAGAGGCAGAAGTGAACCTGTAACTTAACATTTTCTGCAGTTGGAAAGACTTTAAGCTGGATGCTTTTGTGTTTCTTAGTAATATGACATGACACTTTTTTGTCTTATTAAAAAGAGAAAAAAAGAGGCTGCTGAGAGAACAAAAGTTTCAAACTCTTATAAGTGAACCTTTTAAGGTGGTTCTGCTAAATTAATACAACTGCAGTAACCAATTTTTATAAAGTATTGATATTTCTCACAGCAGTTTCTTATGTATTGCCTTTCTGGTTCACGTTTCTGGTTAATTAGCAGCAACCCATTTAAACATCTTCTCATAAGACGTCGTTGTAAACTTTGGTGCGCTGCAGTGAGCTGGCATACAGCTGTATTTCTTTCTGTCTCTTAAGGAAATGGCCTTCAGGTATTGTTTATCAAATGTCATGTGTTGTGGCAATAATCTGACTTCACCTTTTCTGGTTTCATCAAGTTCATGTCTTAAAAATCCTGGGTGCTGGGTTGACATTCACTTGTCAAAACAAATCCGTCCACTTATTCCAAGGAATCCTGGCATTTGCAACTACTAATCAATACACCCATATATTTGCACACCTGGTTCACATCAGCAGGGGGTTATTAAAGTAAATCAGATGTGTTGGTGAGATCTAACAAACAACTAGGACCTTGGGAAAATGTTTGAGAGACAAATCTCTATGTTTGCGGTATTACCCAACACAGTGCCACTATGTCTATATGGATCTTTAGTGGCCTAAAGAAGGAATTATCTATATCTCTATTTGGATTTAACCTGGAAGTGGGTGTGGACTAGATTAGAAGGATTTTTTTCCCTCAAACTCCTAAACTTGTACAGCTTCCTAACCTCAGCGACTTCACTCGCATTCGTAAAAAGTCTCAGGCAGACACTCTGTGGAAATTTCCACCAAGATCTTATGTGACCGAATAAGCTAGAGAACGATCTTTCAAAACAACAATGTCTTTCCCCAAATCAAGAAGCTGTTGGTTAACGTTGACCATAATAGCTACCTTATAATATCAGGTTTTATTTCGTTATTTGGATTTGTTACCTGCCGGAAAGATCAGAAAAATGAACTGGACATGTTATGATTATCTACCATGTCATGCTGGGCACAGTGCTGCTGCTAGTCAAAGTGGGGTCTTTAAGCATCAGTTCATTCGATTGATTGTAAAATGCGGCTCAAAGTTGAGTTTAATTGAACACTGATACAAACAATTTTTCTGAAGGGTTGTACACTAAATTTCACAAATTAAAAGAGCTGGATCTTGTATTTGGTTCACAATGACTGATTTCCCACTACACACTCTCACATACATACTCACTTTTGTCCTTCCACCTTTCCTCCTACTCCCTTCCTGTCATTTGTTCTCCTTGCATTTCTAATAAAGTAAAGTGTGTGTGTGTGTGTGTCCTTATCATCTTCTATCCTCTGACTGGTACACAGTAGGAAGTCTGATGGATGTTGTTCCAATAAAAAATAAACCTCTTTAACACAATGGGTCATAAATCCAGGGTCATTATTTAGTAAAGCTATGTACACAGGAAATACACAGGAAATCGCAACACCTGCTCTACTAATTACACCAGTTGTGATCCATGTGCTTTAGGTCACTGCCTTCTGCTAAAAATAAATTTACCACAGTTTGGACTTCAAATTACAAAGCCTTAAATCAAGGACTTGGAAATACTCACTTTCCTCATCATTGTATGACTGACTTTGTTCTTTTAATTGGACTCTTCCTATTTAAAGTTGCTTTAACTTTTTCAAAGTTGACTTCTGTTTTTTAAAGTTGAGAATTTTTTATGTGAAGTTGGCTTCTTTTTTTTAGTTTTATTTATATTTGGACTTTTTTGTTCAAATTAAGTTCAATCTGTATCAACAGTGGACTAATTAAAGTTGACTTCTATTAATAATAGTTGACTCATTTTATTAAAATTGACTAATGTTTACTTCTTTTTTTAAAGTTGATTTATTCAAAGTTGACTTTTTAAAGTTGACTTGTTTTATTAAAAGTTGATTCATTATTTAATGTTTATTTAACTTCTTTTTTTTTTTTAGGTTGTCTCTTTTAATTAAAGGTTGACCTATTTAATGTTGACTTTTATTTAAAGCTGAGTCCTTTTTTTTGTAAAGTTGACTTATTTTAAGGTTGTCTATTTAAAGTTGACTCATTTTATTAAAAGTCGACTCTGTTTTAAACTGACTTCCTTTTTAATGTTGACTTCTTTTTAGTCCCTTTTTTCTTGACTCTTTTTTTAACTTGACTTTTTTTTTTTTTTTATTAAAGTTGACTTCTGTAAGAACCCTTCTTTGTCCATTTTCTCTTACTTAATGCACAAGTTTCTCCTCAAAAACATCAAATGCATTGATATTAAAGTTAGAACCTAATCAAACAATACTTTTACTAGTTACTTGCTAGTTATCATCAATTAGCTTGCTAGCTGTGGTAACATCTGTGAGCAGTAATTTAATTGTGCACAGCATTGTGTCTTTGTGTAACTTGCTAGTTCATACTTATTCTCATTTATTATTATTATTATTATTATTATTATTATTATTATTATTATAGCCAGCAAGCGACAGGGAGTAAACATGTTTTGTACAAAGGATCAACTAAACTGCTTAAGAATGAATGAGTGCCTGCACCACGTTCCCGCCGATCCTCTAACACTGCTCGACTGGTTCCACCATCTCTCAAGGTACAAGGTGCATTAACTTCCCCTAGATGTCTGAACAGCTGAGTCACTGGGTGGTTTCAAGCGACGACTAAAGACCTACCTTTTTCGGAAGTACTTGGACTAGCACTTTATTTATTCTTCACTTTAAGAAAAACAACAACAACAACAAAACTTTCTGTATTACTTGCCAACAGAGAACTATATTACTAATCTCACTATCTCTTTTTCTCTGTTGATACTTGCTCTGATTTCCCTCCATGTTTCTCAGATGTTTTTCTGTCATCCCCTTCCTATCTGTGTAGCTGAATGATGACTAATATGGATAATGTCGAAGTTTATCTCTTTGCAAACTGCCGTGAACACATCAGATAACAATGACATGAACTAACATATCTGCTCCATGTACTTAATTTGGAGCTGGAATTATGGGACTGTAAAGAATAGTGATGAGGTAATATCATACATGAGCACCAGCCAATCACACACAATTGATGGGATCTGAACACACCCATCATTTTTACTACTTACATTTTTCATGCCTATTTTTACCCCATAGAGATGTGGTGACAAATGCCAAAATTACGTTTCTTCTGATCGCCAATATAAGCTTGTCCTAGGTCAAATAGTACAGAACCAATGTGTTTTTTTTTTTGTTTTTTTTTGGATACAGTGTCTATCCTGGGAAAACTGGGTGTGAGGCAGTGACACACCCTGAATGGGACATTAGTCCATGACAGGGCAAAAGAACACAAAAATTCACACAATTTAGCACAGACAGTCCATAGGAAAATGACCTCAAGGTTAAAACTGGGGATCCTGGAGCTGGACACACCATGGCAAAAAAATAAATAAATTACAAACGAGGAAGAAAGGGAAGAGGTGGATGCAAATATAATGCGTAATTCAGTTTTTCATTCTCTGTTTACTTCCTTTTCTGGTCGATATAAGAACATGGTGTTCCAATGGTCATAGCGATGTTTGCCAATACCTTCTGTAGTTTCAGTTCCTTGTTTTGCATGCTCATTTGCTATTCCCAGTTTGACCATTCTTTGGATTGTTTGAAGACAGGTGTCTTATTAAGTGTGAAGTAACTTTTACCTGTTTGGATTTTGCATTTTGTTTAGCATACTTGTTAAGTCAATGTATCGAAGCCCAGAGTAGTGCTACCTGATAAATATGATGGTTTACCATGCAAAAAGTGCAAAAGTTCCCTGAATCTCTTTCACTATCTCTCATTCCGTTTACCATGAAGACATCAACAAGATTCCTCTCACTGTTAATTTGAAGCACGACTGGGCCACTGCCATTTCTAACCCAGTCGTCACGCCAACCAAATTATTCCCAGCTTTACTGCTCTTTGTTTTTCCCTGTGGTTTGAAGATTGGTGCTTTCTGTGCATAGCCTTTGTTTGTTTGAGATTTTGGATTGTGTTTTATTGAATACTCTGAACTTTGCTTTTCATGCTTCTACTGGTTCTTTTCATACTAGTTATTAAACTTTGGTTTAAAAAGTGCTCAGGACAAGAATGATGTTGGGGAAAAAACCTTGTTTTATCAATGAAATGCTTGGCCACTTTGCATTGAAGGTTTTTTTTAACTTGAGTGTATCAAATGTTTCTCAAGGAAAAGGTTTACATTTACACTTACATTTACATTGGTGGCTAGTATCTAGGAATGACGAACGAACTTCGCTGGAAGACTAAAAAAAGGAAAACCAAACGGCATAATTATGCAGGCTGATTAATTTGGCACGTTTTTAAATTATACTTTATATTAGCGCATGCCACAAGATCATGACTGTAGTTTTCTGTCATATATCATATGTATGATTTGGTAATGTCATAGCTCTATGTGTGATGCAAACATGCAAGGCAGGAAAAAACACCTGATAGCGTTATGTTGTCTGTGCTGTGTTAATTTTAAAACACATCGCAAACAAAAACAATGAAAATGTTGAAACTATTACAAAATATTTTTAATAGCCTGGATCTTGTAAAATGATCGGTGGAAAGCAAAAACAGACCATTTTTAACGTGAGAAGAAGAAATGTATAGATCATAGACATGAACATGACGGATTCAAATTGTTAAAAACATTGTCACATTGTAGGAGAAGACTAACATTTCAAAATGGGCTTTCTAACAAAACCGTATATCATAGTCTTGTTGAATGCTTGATTTTCTGTCACAGCAGCTCTCACATTAGTTCTAGCTGCAATGCATCATATTAATGCCAAACCGCCTACAGAAACTTATTGTTTATGTATATTGTTTACACTTATGAAGTGTAATGGATGCGTCTTTTGTGAGGAAATGGTTATTTAGCATTTTGGAAGGAGTCTCCAGTATCAGCCCTTTGTAATGTTCACGTAAACAAACATACAAACAAGCAAAAAAAAAAAAGTGCTTGTTTTCCTATAGCATGACCCTAAGTGTCTATCAAATTAGGAGGCAGGGCTACAACATACAAGAACTCTGCATGACTAACAGCTTTCTAAAACTTTCCAGAAGAAGATTTAGGAATATGGGCCTTTTTAGGTTTAGTTGAAAAATCCTTGCTATTTTTCCTGTTTATTGTTTAGTACTGTGAAATGCCAGAACGAAGACTAAACACACAGCAAACACAGGCTTGCTGTTTTGAACTTAAATCTGGGGTGTGTGTGTGTGTGTGTGTGTGTGTGTGTGTGTGTGTGTGGGAAGTGTGCTATTTCCTGTGCTCAAGGGCGCTACAATAAAACAACACTGAACTTTCCACCCATTTTGACACTCAGTTTATTTATGAAAAGTAAAAGTCAGAACCTCAGCAGGCGTGCTGAATAATATTTACACGGAATCGCCATCAACTACCTCACACCCTCAGAGAGCGAGAGAGAGAGAGAGAGAGAGAGAGAGAGAGAACTAGAGGAAATTGGTATAGTTTTCTTAAATCTAATGCCACAGAGCTGCATAAAGTAATATTTATATAGACAGGGATAAGTGAACATCAGTATTATATTAATTCTGGATGCTACTCTATGTTTTATCTTCTACACACATTCCAAGATGTTAGATTGTGTATACGAATCTGCTCATGTTTTATTAAGATTTTATAATATATTTAATGGTATATTTAATAAAAAATCTTCAATATATCTATAGCTCTTTTTTATAGCTCCTCCTCTTTTCAGAATAGGGTTCAGGTTAAAATCAAACATCAGTAAACACATATATTAATCATATGATATGGAACAATTCTGTAGTGATAAAATTTTTGTACCTAAATGAGTTAGGAATTTACCACTAAAAATAATAGCAGTATAATGTTTATTTTGCTTATAGGCAACAGCTGGAATATGCAAATCAGCAAAACAATTTTGATCAATTAAAATTAAATTGAAATATATTATTAGTGATTACTGACACAAACAATTAAACTCATAATAATTTGGACTAGACCTGACTGGTAATGGCATAATTAACACAATGACATAATTTATTAATTAATATATAATTAAGTACACAGAAATATTCAGATGAAGGAATCTGTACATATTGTTTTATACATAATGCAGTTTTCACCCTAAAATGAGTAAAGGTGTGTGTGTGTGTGTGTGTGTGTGTGTGTGTGTGTGTGTCCACAATATGAGGATGTAGGATGTTATCATAATGAACCAGTGCCCAAATACACACTGTTACTACACTCTATGGGCCAATAACATACACAAACCCATGCACACAATGCACTCTGTGACCTCTCATACCTAATCATCAGAGGGCACATTTTTTTGTTGTTTAAAACATCATGAATGTCTAGGGCACACTACAAGACCAAGAATCACTGCTCTAGCACCTTACATCAGAGATCTTCAATAGATGTGGCTGCAGGATTTCATTCCAAATAAGCAGGAGCCACACCTGATTTTGGATAGCAGGAACCCTTTCTGGATAGGATTGAAGACCCCTTACATGTTACTTCACCACGAGGGATCTCTGACAAGTCCATGCAAAATAATAATTCCTGTAACCATAGCAACTACAGGACAAAAATGACAATGGACTATTCCATCCTTTTTATGGATGTAAATATTTTTACGCTGCATATATAGCTCTATTTGGCACAATATGGCTTCAGAATTGTCCTACCTCCAATAGGCAGAAACCTTTTCTTCTCTTGCTTTATCAATGATGAAGATGGCAAGGTTTCAACAATAGGGAGAAACAGTCGGTGTGGGCCAAGGAAATAATTGGTATCGAATATCACATTGGAAAGGTCTTTAGATAAAATACAGATTAGCCTTTGGAATAATTGTTTTTTTTCCCTACCAACTTCCTGCCCTGAGAGTTTATTTCTTATGTTGATGCCATTATTTGTATTTATTGTACTTCAGATATTTGCTCATGCACTGAAGTCATGTGGTAGAAAATCTCCAATTTGAATGTGTATGTACATAGTCTTATCATGTATTTATAATTACATTAAATGTTATCTACAGTGTGTAGATCATTTAATTTCTTTTAGTTCAAAATAAGAAAACATCATTATCCAGTAAAAAAAATAAAAATCTTACTCTTTATAATGGTGTTCCTGAGCTGATATGAGTCATCTGGACAATCTGGTAGTAGTAATTCACAGCCAGACTTGCATCAGTGCTGTCAGGTCGGATTTGGTTGTAGTTTTTCATACGTTTGTCATACACCAGCCAAGACACGTCAAACATTGTCACGTCATGAGCTAAAGAAATCTGACTACATGGTGGTGAGGAAAAAGTCAGCAAGGGGAACAGTGAACAAGAGAGTCCAATGTAAAGGTTTCATGAGTGGGCATTGAAAAGGCCAGCAATGAAAGAACAGAGAGACTGGAGTTTAATTTCTATACTTCTGGCTTCCAATATTGATTGATTACCTGGAGATCTGCACTTCCCAAAACCAGTTTATGCTCAAGGCTCAGTTCATAATCCAAACCGAATACTGTAGAACTCTTGCTGTAATCATAAAAGCTGCCCTGTGCTCATCCTAGGACTCTTATTCACAATATAATCATCCTGATCCATGAAGTAATTGGAAGAGGAGAAATGGTGTAGTCATATAATCTCAATTAGCCTTGGTTGGAAGCTGGTTAAGCTTTTTTAAATGGATAATGTGGTCATGAAATGACCAGTTTTGGAGTAATAAAATTGAGTTTTTGAGTAGCCTGGAAGGAATTCCAGAAATAATGTAAATGCAGTAATCTAGATGGAAGATGAACAAGCATGCCAATGGAAGGCACAGGAACTGGGACAAAAGGGGAACAGTTGTACAAGATGGTAAAGTTGGGGCTGGGAGATTTGGTGAGTCTGGATTTGGCTTCAATAAGAAGTGTTTGAGTTTTATTACCATTGAAAGTTTTGTCCACCCAACATGTGTAGAAATTAGGGAAGGGACAGTGTCTCTGGGTGTCCAGTGGACATTTAAACTTGGATACTGTCTGCATAAATGGAAAATTGATATAGTGCATCATGATGCAACTGAAGGGAAGGAGGTTAACAATAAACAAGAGGGGACCCGAGACTGATCCCTGAGGAACACATTGGGAGAGTGGATAGAAACTGGTCTGTTGGCTTCTGAGAGAAATAACTTGTCATCTCTTGGAAAGGTAAGGTAACCGAATGGCAGATGGTTTTAAAAACTGAACTACAGTTGAAAAGAAAAAGAATAGGACAAAGGATATAATTAGTACCTTTAGCAAGTGCAAATTGGGTACTGAGAAGAGGAAAGAAACCAGTTGGAGATTGAAGCTTAGATGTAGCTGTAGGTGGGCTACAATAACACATTAAAGAATTTTGAATAATAAAATGGAAAGTTAGACATTAGTTGGATCCAAGACAGGTGTCTTAAGGATGTGGGGTTATAGCAGGGATCTTAAGAGAGTATGAGACAATTCCTGTAGTAAGGGAGTTCATGATCCTTGTCATCAGCAGGAAGAGATAACTAAGGACTTAACTAGGGCTCGAGGATCAAGTAAGCATGTAGAGAATTTTTGACCTGGATGTAATGTTAATGGTAGAAAATGCAGTGATTTACAAATAATATAAACCCATATCTAATTGAAAATAGAACAAAGACAACGTATCAAATGTTAAAACTGTGAAATTTGTATTGTTTTATGAAATTATTTGTAATTTTGAATTTGATGCCAGCAACATGTTTCAAAAAAGTTGTGACAGGGGCATGTTTACCACTGTGTTGCATCACCTCTTAACAACACTCTGCAAATGTTTGCGAACTTAGGAGACCAATTACTGAAGTTTTGATAGTGAAACGTTGTCTCATTCTCGCCTGATATAGAATTTTACACAGCATTCCAACTTTTTTGGAAATGGGGTTGTATAATATAATATATTATTAAGATACTGTAAAATAATCAAAAACTATTTAACCATTTTACAGCATGTTCATGTCGGGAGTCTAAATGAAAGCCACAGCAGTTTGGTTGAAGAATCAGAATCCGAGTCAGAAAGCTCCTACTAGTCTGACTCAGAATTACCACATGGGGAATCTTTCCCAGCTGGATGGTGATAATTGCAGTTATGACGTGAATGAACTTTATTGCTGATAGTTTCCAAACTTGCTTGATTTTTTTTTTTTGGTGTCTGCGGCCATGACTAGTGAAACTGCCTCACTGAATGGCTCACGCCTAACAAGCTGTCATTACAGGCCTTCAGTGATTACTTCCCAATTGGTGTGAAACAAAAAAAAATAGGGCATCATGTACTGTGCACTTGCATTATTCAAAGAAGAACATTATTTAACTCAAATTCTTATTTTTCAGTTATTCAGTTAAAAGCATATCGGCAGCCACCGTCAATTGTGATGAATAATAATGAATAAAAGCCTAGAGTAACGCTAATTTAAAACGCTAGTTGCAAGAGTGATGAATTTAGTCTGAAGATGCCAACATTTTTCAGTTAAACGTTTATAGTTTAATTATCAGGATATAGCTTGTGTGTGTTTTAGTGTCTCCATGGGTCCTGTCCCAAACCTCCATACCACCTCACTTTGTTAAATAGCTTGTCTTATTTGGTAACCTACATCTGCAGTATGTGCCAGTTGCCATGGTAACCACTGAAAGCTTCATTGTGGTGCAAAAAATTCTATCTGGATTTTTTAAAAATAATTTGTTCCATAGGTGATTATACAGTTTGGGACACAGGACTGTGTGGTTATTCCACAGATTATTCATCATAACTGTATGTATGTATGTATGTGTGTGTGTGTGTGTGTGTGTGCAGAAGCAGGTGTTTAACCTGAGGAAATGCTAGGGAATAAAAAAACTGCAATTTTACCCACTGAGTTTATGAGTATCATGCTGAAGCATGCAGAGAAAACACACACTCACACACACACAGCCTCTGACACACACACACACACACACACACACACACACACACACACACAAAAATACCGATTAGGTAGAGTATAAGGACTGTGTTATTTATTCACTACATAGTGTGCTACAAGTTGTCCATTTTGTAGTCATGTCCATTAGTGTCAATACACAATACCAGCATGTACTATCAGTCAAGAGGTGTTTGCTTTGGTGGTATTAATGTGATCTATGTACACATCTATGGGCACATCTATGGTAGAATGATGATACTGATTTCTACACCCCCCAACAGATAAAGCTGACTACATGATGAGAATTTAATCTACTAAAGTTTAAGCTGAATTTACCAGATAGAGCATGTACGATTCATCATAGCATATTATGGAATGTAAATGTATTCAAGATAACATCCAATTACAATCATCATTTGAAACCCAGTCAAACGAGGGCATTTTGCATATTGATCAGTACCTGCTGAGATTTCATTTCCACCAGAACACTTCACATTTCAACTCTTTATATCTCTCTCTCACATACACACTAACACAAATGACAGAAGTAGCTTAAATGTTTTAAATATGAACACATGAGACTAAACCATGAGCCGTAATGGTTAATAAAGGCAAAGACACAGATATAATTGACCAAATTATACAGAATTATAAGCATTAAGTGTAGTAAGGTTTTGGGCCACCACAAGATAGTAGAACAATTTCAGTGTGCACTAAAATAGCAAATTAAATGTGTGATAAAATAGTTAAGCTCCGACTCGTGCAATTAAGATTTCAAAACGGTTTAATTTCCTGTGCATTCATTATCTTGGTGCACAGTACTTTATAAAAAAAAATTCAATGCAATACAAAATATTAGGTTGTGCTTGATCAAGCGCTATTAATGTAAAATGAAACCAAATTTGCAGTAATTAAAAAAATCAGGACAATTCAAGCTGTCATATATTGGACTCTCAATATTGAAAGGTGCACCCAGAAAATCAGCTTAATAACTTTGTAACTTACCTTGCATAATAAATGACGTAATTTCTGAACCTAAAGTCACCAATGTAAGTCGCCAACTCTGAATATGGGATTTTACCTGTATTTCCCAGTTACCTAGCAACAGTGCACTTTTGTGTACCACAATTTCCAATGACACATTTTCCACATTTGTGGTAAATAAAGCTATATTCACAAATTCAGGTCACAAATCCAATAAAAACACTTCCACAGACAGCGATGTCACTAAAAACAACATTGTCACGCCAAAGGACTTCCTGTCATACCAGGTCTGGAGTGTGTTTCTCTGTTGCAGTGTGTAATTGTGTGTAGATCACTACACAATAAGTATCATTCAATGTAAACACTATCATCAATGAAGAGCTGCGCTAACACTCTTGCAATGTACATGCACCACACAATAAATAACAAATACGTAAGAAAGACACTTATCTCTACCAGACAGCATTGTGCACACACACACATTTCCAGAACAAGTACATAAACACACAATTTAACATACTGTACATAATTCTCCACCAGAGAAGATCCACTTTGACAGGAACACACACACTAGCACATGACCACGGAAACACATAAGCTTACAAGTGAAGTGTCACTTGTGGAACGAGTCAACTCTTTGCTTCGGCTCTAGGAGTCGACTCACATAAAGACTTTGAGGCTTTTGCTGAAAATTAAGCAGTACTCTATATTCATGATTCTCTAAAGTCATTTACAATCATGTACTAGTTACAGTGAAACACACACACGCACTCACACTCCACTCCACCATCAACACACCCTGACCTCATCATACATATTAACACATTTTATTACTAAGACATTTTAACACACACACACACTTTGCTCCAGTGCAGGCTTTTCTCTCCGCTGTGTGTAAATGTTAGCTCCTCTGAGTTGGATCAGGTGTGTGAAAGCAGCCATGCAAATAATCTGATTTAATCTGCTCCAGCCGCCTAAACGTCCCCAGCGATGTGTGCGTCTGTGGGTGTGTGTGTGTATGTGTTCTTGTATTGTGTGTGATGAAATTAAGTTGTGCTCCAGCAGTGCTGTGTGGGGAAAAACAGACACTAAAGAGACAGGAAGTTAAACTAGGTCAGATTTATCTCCAAATGTGCAGCATTTTTCTACAAAACTCATGGGCTTTGTCCCGAACCACAGTACGTACACCCAAATGTCAAAATAGCAGCTATACTATATTAAAAGTAGTACTTTAAAACTTGTAGCTAGCTAACAATATTGCAGGCACAATGTTTTCCAGGCTACTACTACTACTACAACTGTAGCAACACCAAACCGCAGTAGCTCCTGCAGTAAATAGCGTGTCAAGACAGTATCTATAGTTTACGCTACTTAGCATGTGGTCTCAACTAGCTAGATAAGCATTTTTCAACCATAATATTTTACTTGTTAATATATCAACTGGCCACTTCCTGTGGCTATGTCCTGGAACTGTTGCAATCAATGGCTTGTGATCATGGCCCATATGAATACTATGACATAAATTATACCATATTGTCTTGTTACAGTTTCACTTCAGTTAGAATTAAAGCATTTTGTCCTCTCATTGATGTTTCTTTCAACAAACAGCTCCTCCGACTGTATGTCTCTTGTCAGGTGCTTGTTTCTCCCATCTTGTGCTCCTCCACTCCGAATCCCGTTCTATAATCTGGCTTCTCCTCAGTGAAATTTGTCAAGCATTCTTGTTGTTTAGTTCAATTGGAAGACCTGTATTCAATTTTCAGTTACTCTTGTCGGGTTATTGGAGGGTCATTGACACCACTGACCAGCTGCTTGCTATGTGAGGCTATGGTCTAAGTATCCTGCCTAATGTCTAATGTTTCAGCAAAGAGAACAAGGGCTGCAAACTGGCAGTTTAGTTTCTCTAGAAAGTCTTCCACTGGAATGCCAAAGTTTGCCAAGAGTATTAGTAATGATCAGGGATCTGTACAGACCGCTCAAGTTATTCAACTCCAACCTTGGCAAACCATGTCGTCATGAATCTCCCAGTTTGTACTGGGGCATTGTCATGCCAGAAAAAGTGTTGGCCCATTAGTTTCTGTGATGTGAAGTTGTACTGTTCCAGCGTATAAAGACATCCTATACAGTTGTGTGCTTTCAACTTTGTGGCGACATTTTGGGGAAGACCCACATATGGGTGTGATGATCAGGAGTCTACAAACCTTTGTTTCTTTTAAAATAATTCAAGGTACATAATTGGACCTTAAGGACCACTGATGTACCTTTGAAAATCTAATTTAAAGAAAAGGAATTCAGGAAGGTTGCCACAATGGTGAAGTAGTTCGCATTGTCCCCTCAGAGCAAGAAGGGTCTGGGTTTGAACCTCAGGGCTGACTGGGGCCTTTCTGTGTGGAGTTTGCATGTTGTCCCTATACCTGCATGGGTTTGAGTGTGAATGGTTGCTTGTCTCTGTGTTAGCCTTGTGATAGATTGGTAATCCGCCCAGGGAGGACCCTGCCTCTTGCCTGGAGTCAGCTGGGATTGGCTCCAGCTTCCCTGCAACCCTGATGAATAAGTGGTATAGATAATAGATGGGATTCAAAAGGTATAGCTTTGTACCTTTATTTCTGAGAATGTACGTGATGGTACTTATTCTGCACCGACCATCCCTCAGAGATACAAAGAAGACATGTTTCAAGACTCTTCTCTGTCTTGGAAGCCGGTTGGTGAATAAACTGCCCTTGAAGATAGGTTGAGTCACTGCCTATCTTCAAATGAACATTTAAGACCCCCTGTTTCACTAAAGACTTAATTGAGGGGTTTTGTCTGCATGTGTGTGTGTGTGTGTGTGTGTGTGTGTTTCTTGCTGAACTGACTTCCCCTCAATAGGGTTAGCTTGATGGTATTCTTAGACCCTGACCTATTTGTTGTAGCATGAGGGTGTGTTCTCTTGATGGAGACTAAAAGCACTTTTGTAAGTTGTTCTCGATAAGGGTATCTGCTAAATACTATAAATGTAAATATGTTACTTTTTTCCATTGTTTCGTCCTGCCTTTTTTTCTCCTTCAATTTATTCAAGTGTTTCATTTTCCCCACAGACATTTGCTTTTGTTTGCGTTGGCTTATGCTATAGTTTCTTAACACCTTTAATTTTCCATTTCAGGTTTCAGTTTACATTAACAGGAGATCTTTTTGAAAACCCTCACCCACTATGGCTATCAAGAACCAGTAAATCTCAATTCAGCATCTGATTCTCTCTCTCGCTCTCTCTCTCTCTAGATTGAGATGCGCATTGATGGAGGTTTTCTGATGTTTATTCTGTTACTCTCTCTATTTTTAGTGTTGATTGTGTTTGTACATGATGGAACACAACAGGAGATACTGTGTGTGTGTGTGTGTGTGTGTGTGTTCAAGGTCCTGTGACCATTGTGTTTTCAAGATGTGTTTTTAGTGTGATGAAATAATAACAGATGAAGGGACAATAAATTGTGGGATGGCTTTTGGAGCAATTAACAGATAACTTCATTTTATAATTAACTGCTTATTTTTGCTTGGTCTTCAGAAAACTTTTACATTTAAACAATTAAAATACTTCAAATTGGCTCTAGAGAGATGGATCAGGTTCTTGTGGGGGGGGTTCGTGTGTTACCTTGTCGCCATGGTAACAATGATGAGAGGGAGAATGGGTAATACGGTTTCGTTCATTCACACTCAGCATGATGAAAGCTAATGATCTCAGAAACGAGCACAATGTCTTTTGGGAACAGATGCTGAGTGCAATTAGTGGATTTGACACAATTACATGCACTGTCTTCATTCTTTCATCCTCTGAAGAACTGCTCTCTCTCTCTCTCTCTCTCTCTCTCTATTATGGATTTATAATTTTAACTTGTTCTGAAAACTGTACAGTTATTTAAGTATTTATTAAAGAATTGAATGTCACACTTTATAAAAGATGTAATGTTGTGTAACATCTGCAAAACAATTACATTCCAGTTATTACTTAAGCTATAGCTGTTTTAAAGAGTCGTTCCCTCACCAGCCTTCCCCAACCCTTCCCTCTTGAAGCTGATAAGATAAAATGAAAAATGCAATTTGTCCTGTTGCCAAGAAATCACAAAGAGCAAATTCTTTTCCTCAACACTTTCCTGGAACAACTTTACCTGTTGCAAAATGCTGTTCTAATCTCCAGTAACAGTTTTCAACACTAATCTCAATTATTTCCAGTGAATTGTTGCTGATCTTGGAGACTAATATCCATTCACACTTTTATTATTTAATCTTTCTTATTTGACACTGCAATAATGATGCTGAAGCCAGACACTAATATTAGTTTTTTCAACTACTGTGATGTTAATCATCAATATTCTAAAGTATAGTTATTATAGGATTGGAAACTAATTCTAAATCCACTACTTTATTGCTCATTATGCTATTATATGTGCTATCTTTATTATGCAAACTCACACTATATTGCTAATCACATAAACCAAAGTCCATTATTTGGCATATCATGATATGGATATAAATGTCTATTATGTCCTCTGAATAACCCATTAATCCTCTGAGTATTCTCAGAGTAATAACTGCTAATCTCAAATTTTTCTCAGTGTAATCATACCAGTGTTGGATACAAATTTTCATTATTTACATTGTATTTATGCGAATTTACATTATTCCAAATATAATAAGGCAAATGCACATTCTTACAAGTTCTTTGGGTTAATCATCATTATTCCCAGTGTAATGATGGTAAATTTGGATACTAATAGTCATGTTTCCATTAACCTGCTTAATGCGCTATTAACTAAAAGAAGGAATGGAAACGTGTATTTAAAAAAAAATTCTCAAATATCGCAAAAAAAAATTTTTTTATACTTGCATGATTCAATAAATTAATATATTATAAAACTTAAATGGAAGCACATTTTTCACATTTAATTCACATGACAAGACATGAAAAGCCAATGGAAATGCTACCTTTTGGAAAAAGAGAGCTCTGTAAGAGCTATTGCGAGAGGAGAAAACCCAGCTGTAATTGCTTAACATCACTCAGTGGAAACACAGACCATTTGCAATTGTTTTTTGTCAAAGTTTTAGAAATATCACTTCTATTTTGCACAACGCTGCAATGGAAGTGTGGCTAATGTCCCTTATTTGCACTTTATGTTAATCTTTGTTACTCACAATGGGCCTCATCCATCAACCTGGATGCAAATGGATTTATGCGTAAATTGTTAGTATGATCATTTACAAGAAAATTGGTGTGAATATAACCACGAAAATGAAAATTGTGAAAATCTCATATATTCAGAAGAATGTTTGTATCCCACTTGTGCTTCTGAGTGTGTAAATTTACACATAAGGACTCGATCAACTTATTATCCATCCATCCATTATCTATACCGCTTTATCCGTCTGGGTCGCGGGGAAGCTGGAGCCAATCCCAGCATCTT
>JAQQZU010030726.1:0-26001 GCA_030068025.1 Parauchenoglanis punctatus | reverse complement strand
CTCTCTCTCTCTCTCTCTCTCTCTCTCTCTCTCACACACACACACACACACACACACACACACACACACACACACACGCATGCAAGCATGCTCCAAATTGAAAACTTGTTAATAAGAAAATGAAGCACAGTATGTAATGGAAAATGCCTGTAGACATTTTAATTATAAAGTGTGTGCTTTTCAGAAAACCGAGTGACAGAGAGGTGTCATGTGGCCTGGATGTAGGTGAAGTAGAGTTTGTGTGTGTGTGTGTGAGAGAGAGAGAGAGAGAGAGAGAGAGAGAGAGAGAGAGAGAGAGAGAAAGAAAGAGAGAGAGAGAGAGAAACAGTGGGGTTTATTTAGATTACTGTCATTTCACTGCTTTCCTTGAGGCTGTCTTTAATAATAAGACACAGATGAGGTCCATTAGGTCTTTAGACTCCATTGCACAAATTCACACACATATGCACATACACAGAGAGACAGAGAGCGAGACAGAGACAGAGAGAGAGAGAGAGAGAGAGAGAGAGAGAGAGAGAGAAACACTACCTCTTGGGAGTGAATATTGGGAGTTTTGTTAATTTACAATTTTAGTTGTAACTTTCAATTCATTGCTTTAATTCACTTGTAGTAACATCTTTAAGCTGCTTATGTATAAAGGCCAGGTGCCATGTTTACAAAGAATCTTATAACTAAAACTATCTCCCACATAGCAGAAAAAATTTATATTAAGCAACTATTATTAATACAAACTAATATTGAAACTTCTTGTCTTATGGTGTCGATTCTGGCAGTCACCTCAATTATTAGCACCACAGATCAAATTTTACCCAGTTATACACTACTAAGCCACATACAAATTGCAGCAGAGATGATCTGCAAATAGCATCCATGAGTCATGTTTTACATAAAATAATAAATTCCCCCTTCATTAAGCTATTAACAGTTAAATGATTGCCGAGAACAGTATTTTTCACAAGTGAATCGACAGTGATTGGCTAATATATTTATTCATTGTATAGGCAAGTGAAAATTCATTGCCATAGGCCTATTACTATAAAAAAATTAAAGTATTGTTTATTACCCTTAATTTGTTTATATACTTATATATTTATAGATAAAATAGTGCATTTTACCACTCAGTTACCACAGCAGCCAGTCACTGCTGGCAATTGAAATGGCGTCATCCTTTGGAATAGTGTTGACCCCGCATAGCATCAGCTCATGAACATAGATTTTGATGAGGCAGGACGACATTAACAACAGCATAGTGTCAAACAAAGTAAAATGACAGGCTATCACACTTGACTTACACTACAGACTACTATCCATTGAATTTTTAGATTAATCCTGGAATCAACAACATATACTCATCTAGCATATAGTCCAGCAGCTAAATGAAAAAAAAAGTAAAATGTAAAACATACCTTCTTCTTGTTTTAAGCTAATATTGCAATATTAGCTTAAATCTACAAACCGAATTCCAGAAAGGTTGGGACGTTCTTTAAATTGGAATAAAATGAAAACTGAAAGACTTTCAAATCACATGAGCCAATATTTTATTCACAATAGAACATAGACAACATAACAAATGTTTAAACTGAGAAGTTTTACAATTTTATGCACAAAATGAGCTCATTTCAAATTTGATGCTTGCTACAGGTCTCAAAATAGTTGGGACAGGGGCATGTTTACCAAGGTGTAGCATCTCCTCTTCTTTTCAAAACAGTTTTAAGATGTCTAGGCATCGAGATTATGAGTTTCTGGAGTTTTGGTGTTGGAATTTGGTCCCATTCTTGCCTGATATAGGTGAATGGGTTGTAAAAAGAAACTTTCTTTTAGTGCCACTTAGGAGAACTAGTGGTTAGATAAGATTTTTTTGTGAATACAGCTCCAGTGCTGTTTGGGGCCCTACATATGAATACACTAACTTCCCTTTTTTGTCCTTTTGTCTTTTTGTCTGCAGCATTTCCGTGAACACCTTGATAAACTATATGCTAAGGGCATAGGAATGCTGGATATCGCTCTAACTGAGGCTTTTGAGCTTCTCAATAATGTGAGTAAAAGGCACACAGACACGTATACCTACATGTTTCCTCTGAAATGTATTGTTTGTACACACTGGTGTTGCTATTTGAATCGGTTTAAATTGTTTTGTTTAATTAAACTAGTATTTGTTGTATTTTTTTACCGATTACGATATTGATATATATACACATCTTGAATTACAGAAACATTACATCAAATTAAAAAATCCTAATGTTATTACATAATAGCATAATAAATTTTTGCTAATTCGCAAATTTTATTTAGGCATTCCAAGTTAAAAAATACTCAATGATTTGTTAATGTGACTATTTCTATTATCAACATTCCCATTACTAACAGTGTTAATAATTAAATATTAAATCCCCAAAATGACAGAAGTCATATATACCAAATGAATAATTACGAATACAGATGAATACAAAATAGATTATAGAGTATTTAAAAAATATTTAATTATTTCAGAATGTCTCCTAATGTTTTGTTATTTCATAACAATCAATAAATAAATAGATTCAATTGACTATAGGATGCCTTTATTTATAGGCAAATTTCAGTGTAACAGAATTTTAAGATCATGTACATTTTTCAAATTCTATTTACAGATTTTTGTATGCATGTATGCATTAGTATGATCTTGTTCATACAATATTACTGCATGTTTGTACAGTATACAAGAATAAGCTACATAGAAAAATATTTAAATAACTTTTAATGAATGATCTCTTGTGCAGCATTCTTTTCATTATTAGCTGTTGCTTTTAACACTAATGAAGTTAAATGAGAACTTTCAACACTCAGCTTAGTTTAGCTGTTCAGGTAATTAGCATAGCATGTATATGTTTAATTATGGTAAATCATTTCTGGTTGACTTGATAAAGGCTTACATGGCTGATTGAGTATACAAAAATCAGCTAATAGACAAACATCTCTGACCTTAATGCGAGTTAATGGATGGGCTGATTAATGAGAATTCCCTCTAAACAACAAGGCAGCACTGAAGTGCACTCTGGGATGTACAACAACATGAGGTTGCCATGGCGGTTATTGGCTTTTGTTCAAGTAGCCAATGGCATTAGTGGTATTGTTTTATTTATGTTGTTATTTAGATAAATAAAATGATTCTGTTTATTAATATGTCCATTGAGAATTGTGTGTGTTCTTGTTATTGTTTATATTAATATACTTTTATATAAAAGTATTTATATATATAAATATATATATAAAAGTTTTGAGTATAAATGTGTGCGTGTGTGTTCAGTTTAATCAAACAGGTCGTGGAAGTGTGTGCAGTCAAGCCATCATGCTGGTGACAGATGGAGCAGTGGACATGTATGACACCGTCTTTGAGAAATACAACTCACCAGACAAAAAGGTAATGTTTTTAAGGTGCATATATTGAACTGTGCAGTGTTAGATGATGCCACATAATCCTAAAATGTTTTTTTAGCTTCCTTGCTAATTTTGCACACAGCATGAGTATTGTGCACATGCTGGATTGAGATTTTTGTAAAATGAGAGGTGATCCGTTCCTTTCATTGTGGCTATTTCCAAAAATTGCTGATCAAGTTAAAAAAAAATACATCTACTAATTGAACTCCAGCAAAATGAGAATGAGAGCAGGAAAATGGAAAAGTAACCATCCACCTAAAAGCAGGGTGTAAACAGAATAAATATTCCAATTATGTCAATGATACTCAGATTGGTGTGGACAAATGGTAGGAAAAGTAATGGTAGGTAACATGAGTTTATGATCATTATCCTTCTGGCAATATTTCTAATACAGAACATATTTTTTACACTATTAAGTTGTCACCAATTTATTTGTAACATTTTTGCATATGAGCTATGCTATTCTCCTCTTGCATCACAAGTACAATTATTTAAATCTTTATTTTCTCTCAATATATTTAACTGCAAGGTGATTTTTTGTTTGTGTTGTGCTAGGAGGAGAGTTATATGTCACCTTTGTGCTACACTTTATTTTGCTTGGTTTCATCGGAATTTTCAGATACATTGCTGTGTGTTTAATTTCCTATATGCACACTCTCTTCCGCTTTCCAAGATAGTTACCTGTTTCACTTCGAATGTCAGCTTAGAATGAGCCCTTTATATCTACACAAGGCGTGGGTCCACTTCTATGGAGCAGCCATGTTGCACCGCTACAGTAGCCCAGAATAGACAGACCTTTATAGAGTGCACACTGTGCTACAAGTGGTATTGTGAATATAGGAGGAAGCAGTAGAAGGACAACAAAGAAGAAGAAAGGAAGACAAGAAAGAAGAGGAATCAGTGTTTGCTGGTGCTGGCTAACAAGTTTGGGAACCTAAATTTTGTAAAGTGTAAAGTAAAGCATATTTATTATTTAGAAGGGAAAAAGCAAGTGAGAGCAACAAGGAGCTGCCCCAGCAGGCCAACAAGGCAACCTTCAGCAGCCGATGAACACCCTTTAGAGGCCGACAGGATGGCCGGCTCTCCTGAGCACTCTCCAGAGGCTGACATAGAGGCCTGTGCTTCTGAGCGCCCCCAGAGGCTGATAGGACTGCCTGCACTCCTGAACACCCTCAAGAGGCCGAGAAGGAGGACTTTCCTCCAGCGCTCCCTCCAGAAGCTGATAGGGATATCTTTGACCTGGAGCACACTGTAGAGACTGAGTCTTCTCCTGTTCCTGTCCTTGAGGATGTCACCATCACCCTGTCTCCTGGCTTTGAGGATGACATCACTTATACATCTGAGCAGAAGTTCATGTCCATGCCTGAGTCCAGGTCCATGATTATGCCTTAGTCCGAGTCCATTTCTATGCCTGTGCCCATGACCATATCTTCGCTGGAAACTGAGCCAGCACCCCAGCCTGAGTCAGCCTCCACACCTGTTGCAGACGCAAAACCTGCATGCAGTTCCAGCATAAGTCTCCATGTCAATTCCAGCCCCAGTCTCCAAGCCAGTCTCCAAGCCAGTTCTAGTTCCAGTCTCCAAGTCAGCTCCAGTCTCAGAGCCTATTCCAGGTCCAGTCTCAGAGCCCATTACAGGTCCAGTCTCAGAGCCCATTCCAGTTCCAGGCTCAGAGCACATTCCAGTTCCAGGCTCAGAGCCCATTCCTGTCTCAAGGCCTGCTCCAGTTCCAGTCTCAGAGCCTCTTACAGTTCCAGGCTCCGGGCCTGTTCCAGTTCCAGTCTCCATGCCTGGTAGAGTTCCAGTCTCCATGCCTGATCTGGTTCCTGCCTCCACACCTACATGACAGTTCCTGTTCCCATGCCTGGTTCCATACAGGAGTCCCAGTACATCCTAATGTTCACATCTAAGCCCATGCCTGTGTCTATGCCTATGCCTGAGTTTATGCCCGCATATGAGTGTATGCCTTTGTCCATACCCAAGCCTGTGCCAGAATTAATGCCAATGCCTGAGCCAAGGCCTGTACCTGAACCCATGCCCAAGCACACGCACATGTTCCATCTTAAATTCCTGCCTGAGTTCCTGCCTGAGTACATGCCCAGGCCAGTGCCCAAGTCCACGCCCATGCCCATGTTCTCATCTAGGCTAAAGTTTGGAATGGTGGTGTCTAGTGTCTAGTGGTGTCTACTGCAACCGAGCTAGCAGGTCCAGGCCATCCTAGGAACATCTTTGTTGGGCATTCTGGGAGTAGTTGCTTTGGGGGGAGGGTTGTCTCATGGATTTGCCCCTCGCCATGAGCACTGCTTGATCTCTGGGACCATGCACGTCCGGGTTAGCAGTGGCACGCCTTAGCAAAGACTTCAGTTTGCAGACTGCTCCACAAAGTCATGCAAACAGCCTCATTAATTCCAGCAAGAGAGAATCCCAGCTAATGAGGACTCATTAGCTATGAGCTTTTTAAGTACTCACTTGTGGGCACTTTGGTTGCATAGCATTGTATGTATAAGTTTGTTCTGCTACTCTGCCAAGCCTTGTTCTAAGTTTTGTCTTCCTTTTTTTTTTGTCTGTGTCTGCATTTTGGATTCTCATTTATGTCTTGCCTTGGATATTGCTGTTTGCTGTGTGTTTGGATCATTTGCCCACTCTGTGGACTCTGACTGTACATTTGTCTCTGATGTGCCTATCTGCCTGGTGTCTGAACATTGCCTGTATTACCATGAGTCTGCCTCAAGTGTGCACTTTATCAAAATAAACATCTGTACTTTTACTTCTGCTTCCTGCTTGCATATTTGTCCAGCCATACCCTGCTCTCATGACACCTTGTAGGAAGAGCTGGCACAGTTGTAACACAGCACCATTGTATCATGCTTTTTTATCTACTGACAGAGATATTTGGAAAAAATATGTTCCAGATAAGTATAAAATGGAACTGGAAATATTTTTCTCTATTCTAACGGCTATCAAGTATTGTGCATGCTGCTTCTGTTTGCTCAATTGTGAGAAAGCATGGATATGGCATTCTTGTAAAAGTCTGACAGTATATAAACAGCTTCTTGCATCAGGTGTAACCCAAATTGTTAGAAATAGCAAAAAGTTGCAGCACTGTGACAGAATAGACAAGCACCCACTTTCTATGCCAGTATGTGGATAAGGATGATTGCAATTGATACAGGGTATCTTTTTTCTTAAATTTGTATATATTAGTAATTATTTTAATATTATATGACAAATATGTTGGAAAAAAACCCAGCCAAAACCATATCTATGACTATTGCATCATCAGTAAGATACAATAGACCTTTAAATGTGTAGTTGTTTCTGCTGTCTGTTTATGTGTAATGAACATCCATAGATCATTCTGATTACTTAAAATTTTCCAAGTTACCCTCAATGGTATATCACACAGATATGCCATCACATAGATATTTCACATAGATCATATATCACGTTTATAACATCTGTAAAGTGTGATGTCTGTAATTTGAACCATTTTTGAGTAATTTAACTTAAACCTAGAATGTTACAGTTGTGCCATATCACCCTTGCTCTGGCTTCCATATTAAAGCCATCGTTTGCCACCTCATTGAATCACCCTTGGCTTTAAACACTAAAAGTGAACACAGTTTTGTCACAGTAACTGAAAATATTATGCAGAAAAAGGAAGCAGCATGAGGTAATTAGCATTAACAGCATCCACAAGAAACTTTAACATACAGTTGTTTAAATGCATATAGTAGACCTTAGTGTTGTAGTACTTGAGACCAGTTTCAAGACCACTGTTCTCGGAATTGACCACATTTTAACTGGGTCTTGTCACTGTCTCAGATGTTACAACTGTAACAGAGGGCTCTGGATTGTATTTCAAGACTGGTCAAGAGCACAACTGCAGCGATATCACTAAATTACATGTGCATTGTTTGATTTATTTGTTAACATCATTACTATAATTGGATGTAAAACTTACTTTGTCAAATGCATCCTATAACATGTGTTGAATAAAGATGGTTAAGTTGATTTCAGCTCTTGGAGTTTGTTTGCATGTGGATGTTTTATGGGATTGTGGATCTTTCAGATCAATTTGAAAAGTGTCTTTGGTTTGCAAGTTCCACATCCTAAATGTGTCTCGTCTTGGTCTTGGCTTGGTTTTGCCCTGCCTTGGTCTTGACTTTGTCTTAACCCCTCAAAGTCTTGGTCTTGTCTCGGTTTCGATACACTCTATTCTTGGTCATGAATTGGTCTCAGTTTAAGTAGTCTTGACTACAACACTGGTAGGCCTAAGCCAAATATTGATTGTGTATTAAATGGAATGTGCAGTTTAGAGATTTTCAATTAAAACGGAGCCAAATGGAGTTAAAGAATAAGAAACAGGGGTGAGCAGTGTTCCCATGGAAGTGGTCAGCATGTATCTAGAACAGGAATGAGTAAAATAGGAAGCTTACCCTTCAAAATTATCCTTGAAATTTTTGTATTAACTTGATATTTGAGATGGTCCCATTCCCCTGTCTTACCACCAGGATTGGAATTCTTCTTTCTCACTGCTTCACTGATTGCTGACCTTAACATGAACACATGCACGCATGCTTGCACACACACATGATCATCAGCAAAGCCTGAAGCTGCACACTGTGTGGATGTGTGGATGTGTGTGTGTGCTTATGACCTAAATTATGGCCAAGTCTCTCCATTCAGGGCCAATATGGTTCTAATGTTCCCCCACTGTGCACTACATTACTTATGCTCCTCCCCCTTTGTGCTTCACTGTTAAACTTTCCCCCGGCGGCACGTTCTTAATGTTTCCTCCTTGTGCTCTACACATAATGTGTTCCCATGTGGCCTGCTGACAAACTGCACCACTATTATCTGGCCATGTGTTGCAGCTAATGTTCCTCTTCTCTTTCTGTCATGGAGTCACTGTTCTTCTGAGATATGCCATAGTTAATGTTCTTTCATGATGCTCACGATTCTGAGATTCCTGTGGAGGTGATATGATAAAGACATTCAAAACAAGGGACTTTTTTGATGTTTTTTTTCTAAAAGATGAGCAGAGCCTGTGTGTTCCTGCCTACATCAGTATCACTGTATCATAGTACATTAAGGCAGAATTGATGGATATATTAAGAGTTGGGTTAGCAAATAGTGCCACATGACCAAAGATATAATCACATGCTAATCAACTATTATACTTTTGTATGCATTTTTTTGCTTTTACAGAACCTCTAGGATACTTCATGTGCATTAAAGATTCTAAAACTTATGTATTTAAATTGCTATGTTTATTTAGAGCTTTGCCACCAGCTTAATGTTGCATATCTTTACTAATATGTCTTAACTAATATACAGTAAATTATAACTGCCATCATGAGAGCAATTATGTTTTGCAGGTTTGTATTAAATTTTTGTGCTTCTCACATAAATGTACACACTATGATAAGCACTGAATCGCACCATTAATCACCTGTCATCTTTTTCTGCAAAAAGGTTAATTCTGTGTGTATATTTTAGAATTGGTATCTGAACAGCTGTTTTTGCATGCATGAAATATTGGGGAATCTGTGCATGCTTCAACCTCTCTTCTGTGATTGTTCTTGAAAAAAGTTTAACATTTCCTTACCCTTGTCTCTGATTTGAAAAGAAAATGGGATGGTAGTTTAGGGGCAGGTTGGCACTAGTGACCCTGTTGGAGGGCATTTACTCTTAAAATAGGCATTTATCATCAGCACCTTTGGTGCTGTCACCATGGCAACATTCTTCACTGCACAGACCTGGCAAGCTGGCATCTTAGTTTTGGAATGATTGCTTTGTTTTCAGGATAGAAACTGGAATGATGGTGAACCTGGAACAATTAAACTTCTGTAATTCTGTCTAATGGCTTTAGATTATCCATGTCTTACTTGATCCAGCAGTCACTAAACATTTTATTTTATTATCAGTTGTAATTTTTTTAGTAATACAGTTTACAAGGCACAATACTGCTTTATCTTCTATTTGTCATATATATTTATCAAATATTTGTTTTACCTTCTTTTCAATTTTCAGTTTAAAATGATTTATTAAAATAGTAGCATTTTAAGAATACAAAGGAAAATAAAGGTGAAATACAAAAACTATATAAAAACTATAAAAACATTTTTTATCTAGTTATTTCAGAGGCAGACAAGGTTGCATCTGCGGTTCAGTTCTTTTACTGACAGATTCAGGCAAACAAATCCAAAACAGAGTTCAGAGTCCGAAACAGGCTAAGGTCAGATGAACTGCAAACAACAATGATTACCATGATCCAAAATTCAAGAACATACTTGACTAAGGGTTAGAACCAGCATAACAGCACAACCAGAAACATGCTTGGCAGGAATAGACTTAACAGCACTGAGCATTAATTCGAGATGAGTGTGTATGCAGGGTCCTTAAATGCTTTCGGTTTGTGATGAGTGGCAGGTGTGCAAAGTTAGAAGTCTGGTGAATATGATGGCTGATGAGACTTGTAGGTTATTGCAGCCATGTTTGCGTACTGTGCTGGGTACTGGAAGACAGATTCCAGAAGAGGCTTCAAGGTCAAAATAACTGAACATATTGTTTGTTATGTTAAATAATATTTAAAACACATGAGTTTTATTAACTGAAACTTTTAGTAAAAGTGGGCAATTCTAACCCAAACAAAACATATGCATTAAATAGTTAAATGTTATTATGTGTTTATTTTAAACATTTTTAATCATTTTTTATTATTCTTTTGAACACAAATAACAAATAATAACACAAATAACAAATAAAAAATAATAAACAAATAATTTGTAATGAATCTAAAAGGCATTTCAAACAGCACACTTTTAGTCAACAATAAATTGACAAAACCATGCATTGTGAAGAAAATTTTGCATGCATGGTTTTGTTAGAGCAAGTTTAATGTTCAGAAAATCGGATAGCCTGTTGTCAAAATTATAAAATTTCATATACAGCTCATATTAGAAATATTGGGTGGCGTTTTTCCATAGTACATTTTTGGCTGTTCTGTAAAATCCAGCTGAGATGTTTTCTCTGAACAAGTCCAATAAATTAACCATTTGGTGATTTGCAAATTAATTTGTTTCAACAGCCAAAAATTCAAATTGTTTAAATTAGAATGCCTTTAGAGCAGTGAAATTTAGCTAATGTTAAATAGCATTAGGGATAATTATTACCAACATTAATTAGCTACAAACTGTGTGCTTAATACACATGATATGGCTAAAGGTTTATGTGCATTTAGTTGGTTTCTGTAAAAGGGAATATTTGTTTCAACAGCCAAAAATTCAAATTGTTTAAATTAGAATGCCTTTAGAGCAGTGAAATTTAGCTAATATTAAATAGCATTAGGGATAATTATTACCAACATTAATTAGCTACAAGCTGTGTGCTTAATACACATGATATGGCTAAAGGTTTATGTGCATTTAGTTGGTTTCTGAAAAAGGAAATATATATAAAAAAATCTTTGCCCAGCCTGCACCTTGGGTCCTGTTTATTGTGGTAGACCCCTGCCTCTACAGATCTGGTGCTTAGGGCCTGTACCTGTGCTGCCATGATCAGAGTCTTTGTGCTGTCCTTCAGGCCTGCTTTTTCTAGCCACTGCTAGGATTTCCTGATGTCAGCCACTTCTTCTATCTGCCTGTGGTACATTCCATGGAGGGGTTTGGTCTTCCACGATGCTTGTTCTTCCTCCTTGTCATCCTCTCTCTTCTGCTGCCTGACACATTCTTTCATCAGTTTGTCTGGGGGCCATCTTCTTGATGTGTTCACAGATGTTCCTTGTTTCATTCTAGATAGTGGCTTTAATACTCACTAATCCTCTGTCCCATTCTATCTGTTGTTCATAGAGTCTCAGGGAGCTGGATTTTGGGTGGAACCCTCCATGCATTGTGAGGAGTTCTGTGCCTTGACATCAGTGGCATCTATTTCCTCCTGTGGCCAGCTCACTATTCCAGCTGGGTATCTAATGGTTGGTAGGGTGTAGATGTTGATGGATTGGATTTTATTCCTACCGTTGAGCTGGCTTCTGAGCATCCTGACCTTCTGGAGATATTTGGCTGTGGCTGATCACCTTGTAACCTCATCCTGATTCCTATTGGCCTGTAGGACACCAAGGTACTTGTAGCTGTCTTGAATATCTGCTATTTTGCCCTCTGGTTCCTCCAGTCCCTCAGTCCTGATCATCTTCCCTCTCTCGGCCACCATGTGTCTGCATTTATCCAGTCTGAATGACATCCTGATGTCCTCGCTGTAGATTCTGGTGAGGTGGATCAGTGAGTCAATGTCATTCTCACTCTTAGCATACAGCTTGATGTCATCCATGTACAGGAGGTGGCTGATGGTTTCTCCACTTCTGAACTTGTATCTATATTCACTCTTTGTGATGATGTGGCCGAGGGGGTTCAGGCCTATGCCGAACAGCAGCGGGGACAGCGCATCACCCTGGTATATACCACACTTTATGATGACTTATGCGATGGCCTTGGAATTGGCTTCCAGTATTGTCTTCCACAGCTGCACTTATTGAGTTCTTGATGAAGCTTATCAGCTCCTTGTTAGCCTTGTATAGTGCCAAGCCTTCCAGGTTCCACATGTGGGGTATTGAATCATAGGCCTTCTTGTAGTCAATCTAGGCTGTGCTCTAGTATATATATATTGTGAGTGGATACTGCAGCGACAGAACAAAAGGCACAAAAGGCAGCGAGTAACAGGTTCAGGTGAGTAATAGTGCTTATTTATTTTTGCGTTGTGTGATGGAGTGCAAAAAAAAGTCTATGTTTAGGGGTGGTGAAGGTACATGTTCGGGGAAAGGTAGCTCGTGTGCAGCGCGCAGGTGGGGTCGTGCTTCCGGGTCCAAGTGGGGAGGCTCCAAGTCCTGCTGTGGCCCTCGGGGGTAGAGGCGGCGGCAGGGAAAAGCAGTCCCTCCTCTTTCTGTGCAGGGGGATTCCCTCTTGTCACATCAAAGGGAAGACGGTGGCCACATGGGGAATTGAGATTTTGTCCCGCAGCTTTGCCGGCCAGAGAATCCTCTTTGCGTTATGGGGAGTCTGCACACACAAAGAAAAATAAACACGGAAGAGTTTCATCATTTTAGTAGTGTACAGCTTCACTCCCCCATGTGTGCCGCTGCTTCCTCTTTATAGCGTGTTGCCATGCTCTGGAGAAAGGATGAATATCTTTCTCCAGACGTGCCTTCGGGGTTGCCGGTTTTCCCAAACTATGTCATAGTTTGGAGTGCTTGCTCTTGGGAAATGGCAGGGCTGCATAGCCACATGCACCACAATATATATTATACACACTATATGGACAAAAGTATTGGTACACACCTCTTAACAGGTGTATAAAATCAAGCACCTAGCCATGCGGTCTCCATTTACATTATGTCATTTTGGCAGACACCCTTATCCAGAGCGACTTACTTACATCTCATTTATACAACTGAGTAGTTGAGGGTTAAGGGCCTTGCTCAAGGGCCCATCAGCAATAACTTGGCAGTACTGGGATTTGAGCTCACGACTTTCCGATCACTAGTCCAACATCTTAACCACTGAGCTACCATTGCACCCTCCATTTACAACTGTCCATTTACAAACATTTGTAAAACAAAATGAGTCGTTCTGAAGAACTCAGTGACTTCAACCTACTGTGATAGGATGCCACCTTTGCAATAAAACAGTTCGTGAAATTTAATCCCTGCTGGATATTCCACAATCAACTGTAAGTGGTATTATTGGCAAATGGAAGTGTTTAGGAACAACAGCCACTCAGCCACAAAGCGGAAGATCATGTTATCAAAAGCCATCAAATCAAATTTTTTCATCTGTGATCAAAGCCACAGATGATTAAAAGACTGGGTCAACGAATACTAAAGTCCATGGTACGTAATGGTTGCCAACGTTCTGCTGATTCCATAGCTGAAGAGTTCCAAACTTCCACTGGCATTAATGTTAGTATAAAAACTGCGGAGGGAGCTTCGTGGAATGGGTTTCCATGGCGGAGCTGCTGCATGAAAGCCTCACATCACCAAGTCCAATTGCCAAGCGTCGGCTGGAGTGGTGTAAAGCACACCTTCACTGGACTGGACTGGACTGGAGTGACGAATCAAGCTTCTCTGTTTAGCAGTCAGATGGGCGTGTCTGGCTTTGGAGGATGCTGGGAGAACATTACCTGCCTGACTGCATTGTGTCAACTGTGAATTTTGGTGGAGGAGGCATAATGGTGTGGGGCTGTTTTTCAGGGTTTTGGCTAGGCCCCTTACTTCCAGTGAAGGGCAATCTTAATTCTTCAGCATACCATTCCATTTTGGACAAAGCTATGCTTCCAACTTTGTGGACACAGTTTGGGGAAGGCCCATTTCTATTTCAGCATGACTGTGGCCCAGTGCACAAAGCAAGGTCCATAAAGACATGGTTGGATGAGTTCGGTGTGGAAGAACTTGACTGGCCCTCACAGAACCCTCACCTCAACCTCATCAAATACCTTTGGGATGAACTGGAATGGAGATTGCGAGCCAGGCCTTCATCCAATATCAATGTCTGACCTCATAAATGCTCTACAGAATGAATAGGCACAAATTCCCACAGAAACATTCCAAAATCTTGTGGAAAGCCTTCCAAGAAGAGTGGAAGCTGTTGTAGCTGCAAAAGGGGAATAACTCCATATTAAAGTCAATGTATTTGAATGTAAATTCCCTGTTGGTGTAATGGTCAGGCATCCCAATTCTTTTGTCCATATAGAGTGTGAATGTATATATGTATCTCTCTCTCTCTCTCACCTCTCTCTCTCTCTCTCTCTCTCTCTCTCTCTATATATATATATATATATAGCATACATGTGTCGCTGCTGTGAGAAAATCTGAAGATCTGAAGTAAGTAAGGGATAAGGGAACAGTCTCTTAGTGGCCCCTCTGGCTCTTTCCTTTATAATACATACACGAAGTCACTCCATTAACAGTTGTTGGCTGTGTGTCTGTATAAATGCATCTGTCTGAAAAGAACTGGTTCTTAGGATTAAATATACAGTATGTAGGAGCATAGTCCCTTTGAGAACTGAGTGACCCACCCTATAAATATCTCCTTTCTTTTCATGTTCACTTGCATTCACACAGAGGGAACGTAAAGTAAAATAAAACAGAGAAGAAAACATGCTTTGATATTTCATTCCGGGGGTGATTCTGTCCAATAAGCATAGAGAAGATATTTCTTTTAATGATCTCAATAGTAAATGTAATATGTCATTCAAAATGTATATACAGAACTTGAATTGAATTCAATGGAATTGAATTAAATACATGTCTATTAGCTTTAGTTTTGTGTAGTATATTGGTAAAACATTTTTTTTTAGATGGAAGCTAAATGCGTTACTACAAGCTTCCTTTTTTCTATACGATATTATTTCTGATTGTGACAATATCAATTACCTTCTACAGCTTCACCTGCTTTGGAGACACATGTACCAGCTGAATATACGAGAATGGGATATATACTTCATAGGGAATGTCTCAAAGTTTCTTGACTATTCTGTTAGCAAGTGTAATGTAATATAAAGTAAAATTGTGATATACGTAAAACATGTATAGATGCAACAGGTCTTGAACAGTTCCTCATAATGATGATTGAGACCTCTCTTTTGTGTAATCTCAAATTTATGTGGTACATAAATCATCAAATGTTTGCATTAAACTTCGGAAGGGGGAAAGGGTATGATCTCTGTGACTTTAAACCAGATGGGCTTGTTTGATTTCTGTGATTTTAAACCAGATGGGCTGGTTTGATTATTTCAGAAACTGCTTTTCAGAAACTGATTTTCACACAAAAAAGTATCTAAAGATTACACAGAACAATCTTCAAATATCCAGTTTTGATCACCATGTGCTTATGATAGTCTCAGATTCCTGTTCTTGGCTCACAGCAGTGCAACCTGTTGTGGTCTTCTGCTGTTGTAGCCCATCCACCTCAATGTTTGATGTTTTGTGCATGCTGAGGTACTATACTCTGCCTGGTAGCTTCTCAATCTGAACCAATCTGAACCAATCTGGCGATTTTGCTCTGACCTCACTTTTTCACCCACATAACTATTGCTAAGCCTGTATTTTTTGGTTTTTGTACCATTCTGTGTGAAAATCCCAGGAGATCAGCAGTTTCTGAAATATTCAAATTACCCCATCTTGTACCAACAACCAAGCCATGGTTAAAGTCAGCGGGATCACACTTATACCCTATTCTGATGTTTGATGTGAACAATAACTAAAGCTCTTGACCTATTTCTGCATGATTTTATCTGTTTGTGTGGCTGCTACATGTTGGATAACTGCATTAACAATCAGGTGTACAAGTGTTTATATTAAAGTGGATGGTTAATATATATAGTTAGTTTTATTTAAGTTTGTCCTTGTCTTGTTGAATCTCAGCAGCCTGTTATGGAGTTACTCCCTAGTTAGTAGCTTATAGTAAGATTTAAATGTCATAGCCTCTTGATCTTAATTTGTTTGAGGCTATGTATTTATTAATGTCATCCTGCCTCACTAAAATCTATGTTCACGAGCTGCTCCTGGTATTTTCAATATATATGTATTAATTAGCCTAAACCTATTAATAAATGTTTATTTGCAGTTTACATTATTCGCATAAACTCATTGGTAAAAAAATGTATGGAAATGTTTCTTTCTGCCCTGTACCCATCCCCTCCCATCACACCTGTGGGCTATTATCTGCGCTAGCTCACTGTTAATGGCATGTCTGTGCTAATGATTACAGACTTCCAGCATGCTCTGTGCAAACACACCCATAAGCAGTGGAGAATTTTTCCACTATCAATCTTCCTTTCTTTTCAAGTGCATTTATTTTAATTACTTCTTGTTTAAAAGAAACTCTTTAGATAACAATGCTGCTGAAATAATCAGGTATAGCTTCATTTTGTGTTTCTTTGTAGTAAGTTCACATTTAATGTTGTAACAATAGTACTAAATGTGAGACAATTGATATGAACTATAATTGCTCAACATTATTATATCTGAGATTTATGATTTGTTCTTTTTACTTTTTATTATTTCTGAAGTGGAATATGTCATATTGTCTCTACTGCTTCCCATGTGAGACATGATATTAAATCTATGCATAATTGCATAGATCCTCACAAAAGTAAGCAGCAGTGCTTAATGTGTATGTATAGTTGTCAGCTCTGAAAAGGCTTTAGGCCACAACTCACTCTATTTAGGACTGCCGTGAATGCATTAAATTCATCACTGATTGAGAGAGAGAGCGAAAGAAAGACAGAGAAAGATATTTTACCCAGAAATGGCTTGTAACTTTAATAACTTGAGTTCAAAATCTTTTGCTGTTGAGGTTATTGTGAGAAATCTATTGTGAGATTATTAAGCTTAAGAGGGTGAGGGTACACCTTCAGGAAGATTGGGGGTCTAGCAGAGAAGAGTTGTGGGGAGATGAGTTTGGTAAGGGACGAGGCCACCCAGCTGTAGTCCCTAATAAAGCAATAGAGGTTAGTGAATCCTAAGAATTCGAGGATGTTAAAAAGGGGGTGTAAAAGGTGGCCTTCCACTCATATCACTTAGGTTTCCTAACCAAGAGGTAGGCATTGCGCAGGTCTAACTTGGTAAAGACTGCATCTCCATAGAGAGGTTTGAAAGCAATGTTTATCAAGGGTAGTGGAAATGTTTTTTTATGGTGATGTTATTTAGGTCTTGACAGTTGATATGGGGTGGAACATGCAAACTTCTTTTTACCACAAAGAATAACCCAGCACCTACAGGAGAAAAAGATGGGCAGATAATGTTTGCTGAGAAGGAGTCACTGATGTAAACCTCCTTGGCCACCCTTTCAGGCTGGACAGGTTGAAAATTTAACTGGAAGGCAGAAGGCCCCCAGGGAAGTGGTTGATGGCATTATCACAGAGATGATGAGGGGAAGAGTCAGCGCCCATATTTACTGAATACTTCTGCCAGATTGACTGGCAGTGGCTCTGGGTGGAGAGTGGGATAATTGTGGGCGCCAGCCATAACTCAAGCCATCAGGTGACCATCTTTTGCATTGGCGTTCAAGAGATGGTTCAAAAGCAATTCCGCCCTGAAGGGCCAAGTCTGTCCTGGATATTTCCCTTGTTGCCTGAGTCTATGTGAGCTAGCAGTGGCAGGAACAGTTGACTGATGCATAGCATGACCTGCAGCTACATGCAGGACTGGGGGATGAGAGGAAGGGGACCTTTGATTTCTGGGGTCCCCACTGCTGCTGGTGAGCCCTGTTTTTTGGTTGAATGGGACAGGTGGAGATGAGATGATGTGATTGCCCATGATACAAGCACTCAACAGTCAGGTGTTCATTGGGGGAAAGGTGGGCCTGCCCCAACAGAATGGGTTCATCTCCTATGGTGCTTTGCATAGCAGGGCCAGGGAAAGTCCACAGACCGAGGAGATGGACTTGTTTGGGTGGATGATATACAGGAAGGGCAAGAGGTGGTTGATTAAGACCCATGGCCAGCATCCATGATTGTGTTGGAGTGCATTAGTGCACCATTAATCCTGAACGATATATACAGGTTTTGGAGTAAGATATGCTTTCAACATCTTTTTCAGTGAAGGCCTTGCTTATTTTAGCAAGACAATGCCAAACCACGTTCTGCACATATTACAACAACCTGTCTGCCGTCCAGACCTATCCCACATTGAAAACATTTGGTGCATCATGAAATGTAAAAACAAAAATTATAACATTAAATATGGTTCATATTAGAGGAGAACTTGAAAAAAGAAACTTACAATCTGAAAGCAAAACATTGTTGAGCATATTAATAATATCCAAGTAATGCTACCCTAAGGCACACCATATCTTTTATAGCTATTATTTAACATCCTGTACACTCACCAGCCATTTTAAGAATTACAGCTGTGCAACTGCTCATTTATGCAACTATGCTATAGCCAATCATGTGGCAGCATACACCATATCAGATCTGGCTGTTCAAAGTATTTCAGAAACTGCTGATATCCTGGGATTTTCACACACAGCAGTCTCTAGAGTTTACATGAATGGTGCAAAATAAAAGAAACATGCAAGGTGAAAAATTACTTGTTGATGAGAGAGGTAGGAGAAGAATAGCCAGATGGTTTTAAGCTTATAGGAAGCCTACAGTGACTCAAATAACCACTCTTTACATGCAGAGCAGAAAAGCATGTCAGAATATACAAACATCAAACCTTGAGGCAAATGGGCTGCAGCAGAAGACATTTGCATTTATGGCATTTAACAGACATCCTTATCCTGGCCGATTTACAGAAGTGCTTTGTATTCTCAATCACAAAATTAAAAACACATTGTCATGCTGGTGAAGTGTTTAGTGAAGAGTTAGGGCTTTGTTTGAAGACAGCCAGACCACATTGGTTTTCACTCCTGTCAGCCAGTTACAGGAATCTGAGGGCACAGGCTCACAAAAAAATAGTGTTTTTTTCCAGTCATGAAACCTATTACAGTGGATATAAAAAAGTCTACACACCCATGTTAAAATGAAAGGTTTTTGTAAAGAGAAATAAATTAAACTATTTGCAAGATTAATCATGTCAGAACTTTTTCCAACTTCAATATGAAATTACAACATGTAACAATTAAGTGAAAAACAATTAGCAATATTTTAGGGAAAATAGGAAAAATAAAAAAAGTTATAATAACCTGGTTGCATAACTGTGCACACCCTTTTACAATTGGGGAGATGGCTGTGTTCAGAATGAAACAATCACATTTAACCTCATGTTCAAAAGTAATTATCATACAGCTATCATCAATGAAATTATTTTGATTAACCCCAAATAATGACCAACTGTTTCTGTAGGATTTTCTTGACATTTTGATTCTATCTGACTCCTGTAGCCATGACCTGCAAAGAACTTACAAAACATGTTTGGTAACTCACTTGTTGAAAGATATCAGAAGAGAGGTACCATGGAACACTGTGAAGGTCATCATCAACAAGTGGGGGGAAAAAATGGGGCTCCACAGTAACATTACTAATTTACCAGGGAGGCTGCCAAGAGACCTAAGTCAACATTAATTGAGCTGCAAGAATATCTGACAAGTACTGATTACTGTCTGCATTTAACAACAATCTCTCATGTTCTTTATATGTCTGGACTGTGGGGTAGGGTGGCTAGATGGAAGCCCGTTCTCACAAAAAAAAACAACAATCCAAACCCAACTAAATCACTTCAAACCATATGGCAAAATGTGTTATGAGACCAATTCCAGCAGGTGTAATAATTCCATAATTTCAAAATGTATGTTTGGTGCAAAAAAACATGTCACCAAAAGAACACCATATCCAAGGTGAAGCATGCTGTTGGCATCATCATGCATTAGGGCTGCTTTCTTTAGCTAGAACTTGGGCTATTATTAAGGTAGAGGGATTCATGAAAAGATACAAATACCAGATAATATTTGTGCAAAACATTAAGGCATCTACTAGTAAGCTGAAGATGAAAAGGAATTTCACCTTTTAGCACAACTGCAACCCAAAGCATACATCCAAATCAACAAAGGAATGGCTTAACCAAAAGATCATTGTTTTTGAATTGTCTAGCCAGAGCAATATCTTCACTAGTCAGGGAATATCAGATTTTCCAACTCGCATGTCTCCGAAGCGGGCATCCCTTGGGCTCTGCTTTGGACACAGTGCTGGAGAATGACTCATCATTCTGTGGTGTGGGCATGGCACCCAGCCCCACCACATGACCTTCCAGCATGGGCATGGGGATGGTGCTCGAGACTGCTACATCAGTCTCTGGCGCAAGCATGGGCATGGCCATGATATTGGAGGCCATCTCATAGGCCTATGGTATGGGCATGGTCATAGCACTGGAGACCACCCCGTTGGACTGGCATGATATGACTGCACTGATTTCCAGAAAGGGCATGGCATTGGAGGTTGCCAGAATGAACGTCTCCCTCTTAGGTCTCTTGACCCTGCTCTGCCTCGCCTCAGGCTGGTCCAGCTCCACCTGGTTCACAGTTGAGCCTTGTGGGCCTGTCGGCACTGAACAAGATCCACTGCATCCATCATGTCAGGTCTTGCATTCTGTCATGTACTAGGAGCAGAAAATGCAAGTGTGGAGTTTTATAAAACAGGGGTGAAAGATAACACAAAATACAAAAACCAAGACACTAGGCTCAAGGTCACTTAGAGCATGAACAGGACTTGGATAAATGGCAGCTTATGTGGGAAATGTAGTTCAGGGTGGCCATGCTTGTAGGCTGTGCAGTACACTCTGGGAAGTGCAACCAACTAAAAATCTATGAGGTGCCATGAGGCAGGCTGTGAACAGGAGATGCCCTTACAATTTGATTTACCTATAATGCTATTGCAAAAAAGAATGGGAAAATATTGTCAAGTTAAGGTGTGCCACACTAATGGACTCTTACCAGAAAAGACTGAGTTTTATGATAAAATCAAAAGGTTCTTCAGCAAAGTATTAATTTATGGATGTGCACACTTATGTAACTAGGTTACTGTAAGGTTTTTTTTATGTAAAGTTTTTTTCTTTTTTCTTTCTAAAAACATTAAAAAAAATTTTTTGTTTTTTTAATTGTATGTGTTGCAATTTCACATTAACATTGTGAAAAGACCTGACAATTTATCTTAGTTTCATTTTTTTCCTTGCCTTTAACACTAGCTAATGCAAGATTAGCAAAAATCATTCCTCATTATTGTTTTATGGTGTCAGTTTTAAAATAAATCAGGATGGTATCTGTGCTGTTTTTTGGAACTTATTTATCAGTCATGTGCTTTTCCAAACAGCTCTGGTGCTACCTTCAGCTGGGGCTGCATCTTCTTTCCTGCTCTGATGAAGGCAGTTGTTTGCCTTGCTGGTCATATGCACTTTGACTGGTCTCTAGTGCTGCACATGGTGTCAGCAAACACCTTCAGCACCTGATCATGCTGCCAGCAGTTAAGACCTTTGCCCAGCACTTTGGGGCAGCAGCTGAGAATGTGCTCCAATGAGGCACAAAAGACATGCTGGTGAACATTTCCTGACATCTGACATCTAACCCCAAATGAGCCTGGATGGATTTGGTAGGACAAGTAGACAGACAGGTTTAGGAACAGTGAGGCTTGAATTGCTACAGCATGGGTCATCTGATCTAATGCTTGTTCCTGTCTTGTCCATGCACTTTGTTGAAATATACTCCCCATCTGGCTTGCATGCAGCTCCTCATGCACATCAAATCCTCTTGGAATAGTTGGGGGGACCTGGGACATAATGCATAGTTGTAAAGCTATCGAGCCCTGCTTGGCCAGATGCCACTGTCCCCACCAGAGTTCGGCCATATCTGTGCTTCACTCTGCACTTTTATGACAGCCTAGGAGACTTTTGGGTTGGTCATCTCCCTTACTCATATAATGATGTGAAATTTACTTCCCACTATATAGTGCAACATCTGAGGGTTAAGGCTCCTGCTCAGATAGTCTTACCTGAATTTCATTGTAGTGTGGATGCTTTTTTAATATTTATCATCTGACAATAGCCTCTTTAAACATCTTTTTTCCTTGAAATCACTGTAATTTTTGTGTGTCCTATAGCACCTCCTGCTGCATAATTGTGTGTGTGTGTGCATTTGAGCTCCTCCCCATGGACAGGACATAATGATGCAGACAGAACCCATCTGGATATAACACTCTGAGGGGCTAGGGGTCAGTGAGTCGTAAAGGAGGTCACACACATGCACACACACACGCACACACACACTTACTGGAGGCTTGTGTATGTTTGTATGCGGATCTGTTTGTCTGCTGAAACCTTTTAGCCTTGTAATTTTTGCTGTTAGTGTTGCCTTCACATTCACTTTTTCCACATTTCTATTACAAATACCACATCAGTACAGACCCAAATAGAACAGTGCAAAAGATTTCAGTGCAGGTAGAAAGTGTTGCTTAGATTTAAAAAAATTAGTGCATTATGTTGTGGGCCAAATAATCACAGATATTCACTAAGAATGATGTTCAAAATTCAATGTACTTTGTGGCTGATCACACTGGATGAAAGCGAACATATGCATGAAAGCGAACATAAAGCTAACATACAGTTTTTGCAAGGGACATGAAAAGGAGCTTCTTTGTCCTGTATTCCAGCTAATTCTAATGAGTCTATAACAACCATTATTTCCTAGACTCACTAGACTCATGTGTACATCAATCTCTCAGGGCCCTGAGGAACTTTGATCTTTTTTATGATAACAAGACGTTTTAAAATAGTATGAAATGATTGTATAGTGGTGGCATGGTGGTGCAGTGGTTAGCACTGTCACCTCACAGCAAGAAGGTCCTGGGTTTGATCCCCGGGTCACCCAGGGTGCCTTTCTGTGCGGAGTTTGCATGTTCTCCCCGTGTATGCATGGGTTTCCTCTGGGTGTTCCGGTTTCCTCCCACAGTCCAAAGACATGGACAATTTAAATTAAAACATTGAATAATGACAAATTAACACAACTTATAGTGTTTATATGTTTTTTGTGCATTCTGCAATCTATTTAGTACCAGTTGACCTTTTCTAGAATCGATCCTTTGGTTCCTTTGTGTTTAACTTACTAGTTAAACCTAGAAGATTACAACTTTTTTTTTCTTTAATGGTTCCCTCTGCCATACAAGTAGGATTTCCTGTCAGAAAGGAATCCAAGTCAAACTGCTACAGAAAGCAATAAACCCTTATCAACTTGAAAACTTCTTGTGTTTCTAATAATGGAATTACATGACAGGCCTTAACTGGTATGTAAACAGTTATGTAAAATTTGCACTAATGAAATTAAAACCACTGAGAGGTGAAGTGAATAACATTGATTATCTCATTACAATGGTACCTGTCAAGGGATGGGACATATTAGGCAGCAAATGAATAGTCAGTTCTATTGTTCCTAACAGGCAAGCATAAGGATCTGAGCGACTTTGACAAGGGCCAAATTGTGATGGCAAGATAACTGGGTCAGAGCCAAAATGGCAGGTCTTGTGGGGGTGTTCACAGAATGCAGTGGTTAGTACCTAGCAAAAGTGGTCCAAGGAAGGACAACAGGTGAACTGGTGACAGGGTCTTGGGTGCCCAAGACTTACTGATGGATGTGGGGAGCGAAGGCTAGCTCGTCTGGTCCGATCTCACGGAAGAGCTACTGTAGAACAAACTTCAGAAAAATGAATGCCGGCTAGGATATAAAAGTGTCAAAACATACACTACATTGCAACTTCAGAGTGCCCATGCTGACCCATGTCCACTGCTGAAAGTGCCTATAATGGACACATCAGAACTGGACCATGAAGCAATGGAAGATGGTGTGTCTGTTCTGATGAATCACGTTTTCTTTTACATTACATGGATGGCCACATGCATGTGTGTCACTTAACTGGGGAAGAGATGGCACCAGGATGCACTATGGGTAACGGGCAAGCCAGCAGAGGTAATGTGATGCTCTGGGCAAAGTTGGTATTCTTTAAAGGCAGTGGTCTCTTTCAGCAGGATAATGCAGCTTGCCACACTGCAAAAATTGTTCAGAAATGGTTTTAGGAACATGACAGATTTCAAGGTATTTACTTGACCTCCAAATTCCCCATATCTCAATCTGATCAGAGATTTGTGGGATGTGCTGTACAAACAAGTGCAATCCATGGAGGACCCACTTCACAACTTACAGGTCTTAAGGGATCTGCTGATAACATCTTGGTGCCAGATACCTCTCCACACTTTCAGAGGTGTGCTTCGCCTCGATAGGTCAGAGATCTTTTGGTGGCACAAGGGGAATCTTTATAATATTAGAAAGGTGGTTTTAATGTTACAGCTGACTGGTGTAGTAAGGCACAAATTTTAAAGACTTTGAATTGTTATTGAATGAAGAATCAAATTGTCTAATTCTGCATGACTATGGTTCATAGAGAGGAAACCTGGTCAACAAACAATATTCACTAGTGGCTATAATGAATGTGATGTTATTTCTTTTTTACTGTTATTATTTTTTTGACCCAAAATCCACAATTGTTCAAGATAATTAGTAGCTCAAATAATTAGATAGTCTTACGCTCCATCATTTAAGAAGTGGTACATCATATAAAAGTATAGGATAAATAAGGAAGTCCTGACCTTTAAATTAGGGTCAAATATGCAAATTATGTTAATCTTTGAATGTGCAATGGATTTATCTTTCAAATTACATATAAGAAATTTTTTTTTTTAGCTAAAGCCTTATCAGATAAGTAATTAGCACAACTTAACTTTGAGGCAATAATGTATTATGCATAAGCAATATACATTTATATTTATGTCATTTGGCAGACGCCCTTATCCAGAGCGACTTACATACATACATTTTATACAAGTGAGCAGTGAAGGTTAAGGGCCTTGCTCAAGGGCCCAGCAGTGGCAGCTTGGCAGTGCTGGGATTTTGAACTCACGACCGTCCAATGACTAGTCCAACGTCTTAACCACTGAGCTACCACAGACCATATACAATATACAGGGAGTGGGGCATATGTTGCTGTGGCTGGGTATTTTTCTCAGTTAGAGTCATTTTACTCATTCAGTTAGAGTCTCTTTGTATCAAAACATACACTATATTACCAAAAGTATTTGCTCACCTGCCTTTACATGCATATGAACTTAAGTGACATCCCATTCTTAATCAATAGGGTTTAATATGACGTCAGCCCAACCTTTGCAGCTATAACAGCTTCAACTCTTCTGGGCAAGCTCACCCCAAAGTTTAGGAGTGTGTTTATGAGAATTTTTGACCATTCTTCCAGAAGAACATTTGTGAGGTCAGGCACTGATGTTGAATGAGAAGGCCTGGCTCACAGTCTCCGCTCTAATTCATCCCAAAGGTGTTCTATCGGGTTGAGGGCAGGACTCTGTGCAGGCCAGTCAAGTTCTTCCACACCAAACTCGCTCATCCATGTCTTTACGGACCTTGCTTTGTGCAAATGTTGGAACAGGAAGTGGCCGTCCCCAAACTGTTTCCACAAAGTTGGGAGCATGAAATTGTCCAAAATCTCTTGGTATGCTGAAGCATTCAGAGTTCCTTTCACTGGAACTAAGGGGCCAAGCCCAGCTCCTGACAAACAACCCCGCACCATAATCCCCCCTCCACCAAACTTTACACTTGGCACAATGCAGTCAGACAAGTACCATTCTCCTGGAAACCACCAAACCCAGATTCGTCCATCAGATTGCCAGGATGGAGATGCGTGATTCATCACTCCAGAGAACGCGTCTCCACTGCTCTAGAGTCCAGTGGCAGCATGCTTTACACCACTGCATCCGACGCTTTGTATTGCACTTGGTGTTGTATGGCTTGGATGCAGCTGCTTGGCCATGGAAACCCATTCCATGAAGCTCTCTACGCACTGTTATTGAGCTAATCTGAAGACCACATGAAGTTTGGAGATTTGTAGCGACTGACTCTGCGGAAAGTCTGCGACCTCTGCGCACTATGCACCTCAGCATCCGCTGACCACGCTCTGTCATTTTACTTGGCCTACCACTTCGTGGCTGAGTTGCTGTCGTTCCCAATCGCTTCCACTTTGTTATAATACCACTGACAGTTGACT
>JAQQZU010030644.1:0-26042 GCA_030068025.1 Parauchenoglanis punctatus | reverse complement strand
GCAAACACAGCGCAAACACACAGCAAACACATAGCAAACACAGCGCAAACACACAGCAAACACAGCGCAAACACACAGCAAACACACAGCAAACACAGCGCAAACACAGCGCAAACACACAGCAAACACATAGCAAACACAGCGCAAACACATAGCAAACACAGCGCAAACACACAGCAAACACACAGCAAACTCAGCGCAAACACAGCGCAAACACAGCGCAAACACAGCGCAAACACAGCGCAAACACAGCGCAAACACAACGCAAACACGCAGCAAACACAGCGCAAACACGCAGCAAACACAGCGCAAACACAGCGCAAACACAGCGCAAACACAACGCAAACACGCAGCAAACACGCAGCAAACACAGCGCAAACACAGCGCAAACACGCAGCAAACACAACGCAAACACAGCGCAAACACGCAGCAAACACAGCGCAAACACAGCGCAAACACAGCGCAAACACAACGCAAACACAACGCAAACACAGCGCAAACACAACGCAAACACAACGCAAACACGCAGCAAACACAGCGCAAACACGCAGCAAACACAGCGCAAACACAGCGCAAACACAACACAAACACGCAGCAAACACACAGCAAACAGATTCACCCTAATCTCATTTTGTGATAAAAGAAAAGAAAATGTGTACATATATTTATTTTTTGGAAACTGGATGTTTTTCAAAAATTAACAGCAAAAAAAAACACATCTTAATTGACATGCAAAGAAAAAAGTAAAGTTCTGGTCATCTGCTTGGGGGGAAACTTCACTAATCACCATCACAGGAGGAAATGAAATCCCACCTCAGGGAGATCTGCAGTGATTAATTCAAAACACACAGGACCAGAACTGCTGCTGACGACGAAGCAGAGCGCTCCGATCAAACCAAATCAAATAAAAACATTAAAACCAACGGCAGGAGGAATAAGGAGTAAGGTCTCTGTTCTCCTTCTTCTCCAGACATGAACATGGAATGTGCTTTCCTGAGCACGGGGGCTACAGGTTTAATTAATATCAGCAATAACCGGTACATTATCATGCAGATGACGCGATCATGCAAAACGGTGCAAATCAATTCAGTTCTGTGCTGCAATAAATACAGATGTGCTAGCTTTCTGGGCAGCTGGATTCACGTGCAACTCTGACTTGACATTTGCTAGAACATGATCTGTGATTCTGTGGTTATAAACATGATCACTCTGAGAGCTGATGTGGTCTGAACATGCACACACCTGCCCAGCGTCTGAGCACGAGGGAGGCTTGGAATGTCAGACAGCAGAACGCAGGCGGAGGAAGCGGCCTCGTTTAAACCTCTTTAAAGCAGCAGTCGTGCTTCCTGATCGCTAAATGTTTCCCTTTTGACCCAGTCTCTTTAAATAGGTTTCTTTTCATTTTAAATTTTCTTTAAATTTTCCTTTTTATTTATTTATTTATTTTTTTAAATATCCTGGCGGAATTGAATATTGAAGTCGGTATCATGAATAGAATTGAATCGTTATCTGGGTGAATCGTTACATGCCTACGTCACCAAGCCGCCGTTACTCATGGTTATTCTTTCCACACGATTACACATCGCATTATGCACACACACCGATGTGAAAGCGGCATCAGTTATTCTGTGTAAATCAGCCCGATAACTGCACACTCAAATCAACACTTTGTTTGAGATCCAACTGAACAAGTAACAAGTACAGCGAGCGTTCATCACTGCAGGTCTCAGCACCACTAAGCAGATACTGCGTGTTAGGATCAGACTCATGTCCTGAAGTCTGTCATCATGAAAACTAAAATGCTTTGCAGACGGTGGATCTGATCGCAGACGGCGGATCTGATCGCAGACGGTGGATCTGATCGCAGACGGAGGATCTGATCGCAGACGGCGGATCTGATCGCAGACGGCAGATCTGATCGCAGACGGAGGATCTGATCGCAGACGGTGGATCTGATCGCAGATGGTGGTTCTCGTCAGGCTGCAGAGGGTTCGAGTTGTGTATCAGGCTGCAGCTGCACACACCATAATAAAGCCAAACCCAAGGCTACATCACGCTACACTTATAAATATCTCAATGTCTATACTCTGTCTGAGGAAGTGACTTCAATGTGCAACACTGATGGCTTCATATTACTGTAAATTCCTCTTTCCCCTTATTAGAACATGAAATACTGCCAGGAACTGAGTGATGAGTTTCCTAACACATGTCCCTGTGAGTGCAATTTCCGAGGACAACCTTGAACCGAATCCTGAACACACTCAGTCACACGCTTTATCAGCAAACGCAGGCCTGTCCGACTCTGTACACTTCAGGACACTTCTAGCCTGTGGTATAAAATTCAGCCTCCATTTTATAGCCTTATATCACTAAAACTTCTACATCTAATCCCGCCTAAACCAACCACTCCAGTCTGGACGTCGCTTTCCTTGGAGAGAAGGATCACGGCTGCAAATTCACAACAGGCCGTACACAGTGTCGGAACCTTCTAGAGGGAATCTACAGACTGCATGCAGACGGTACATGGTGAAAGCTTCCTGCTTCCACTGAAATTAGAATAGATTAGCAAATACTGTGGGTGAGTAGAAACAAACCTCACTGCTGGAGTGAGCAGGATTAAGCAGGATTCCTTCAGCGGTGGGCAGAAGTACGATTTAAATAAATAAAATAAAAAGCCATGTTCACATCTACGGCATCTCTTTCACTCATTTGTCAAGAATTCAATGATGGAGAAATAAAAGTGAGCTTTATATGTCTGTAAAGCTGCTCTGTGACAATGTCCAAGCTTTCCAAATAAAATGTTCCATTTGAATTAAATGAACTTTGACAAACAGCGGAGTGTAAAACTCACCCGAGCCCAGAGACCACAGCACCAGCACGCTAGAAACAGTTAGATACTCGTATTAATAACCAGTTTAAAGCATTTGGTGCCACAATCTCGGGTTAGTTTCTCTGTTCTTGTTTGCTTTGCAGGTCCTAATCTCCAAAACACGTGACTTTCTGCAGCACTACAGCTCTGCGCTTTGGCTCAGTTGCACAGCTCACGTCTACAGAAAAACGTCAAAACCCAAAACACACGTCATGTTTGATTCGCCATCTGCAGCGAGTCGATTCAGAGTCGAGTTATTTTCTCCAGCCGTGAACAAATCATTTCCTCTCCATCGCTCTCAGAAACTCTGTGCTTAAATAAACAAACTGACAAAACAGGACTTTAAGCATCAAGGAGTGAATTTATTTCTCACACCATTAACAAATTGTCTGCTTAGAACCATGGCGTCTTGCATTCCACAGAGGCTCATCAGCTCGCCCTAAAAGCAGATGATGAAGAGCATCAGGACGAGGAGCTGCTTCATCAAAAGTTTGGGTTTCACTCTAGCATGCCAGAAGTAATCACCCCCTCAACTTCAAATCCTGCTCATATTTTACTTCAGATTAAACATCAAGCTTGAATTCTGACCTCGACTCACTGATGCGTGGAGAGAACGTTAGAAGATTCATAAAAAAAGTGAAAAGTGAGTGCTGGCCTAGGTTCTCGCTGGCGTTCTCACTCTAAATCAGCATGCTGTAGATTATTTGAGTTGGCCACTTCTTCAAACGTGACAGGCTAACACACACACACACACACACACGTTATGGCTGGAACCGAGAGTGTCCGCTAACCTCGCCTGCTCCACACCACGCTAATCTGGACCTCATCACGGATGAGAGGAGAGAACAGACCCGATTCATCACACAGGCGTTGGTGGCCCATCTGCTATATCCGGCCTTCTCACTCAAGTCTTTAGAGGAGAAGAACAAAACGGCATTGATCCTGACTGAGACAGAACATCTGACCAGAACTGAGTGTGGATTTTGTGGTAAATGTGCTTTTTAAGAACCAACACCACAGAATAAGGAAGCGTGACTAAGAGATGTGTGGGGTATCACTCATTAACTCATTAATTTCGTTTCTGCTTATCTTATTCCTGCTGCGCAACACAAGTCCATCAAGGCCTTCAAGAACGAAACAGCATTTTACACGTTACAATCACACAAAAACTTCAACTCGATGAAAACCTTATTCAACCAATTATACACAATAGCTATATTTGGTGTAGTCTTTAATACGCCCTTAAAGCCGATGCGTTTGTTTTATTATTATTTTCATACTTTCCTTTCAGAAGGATTTTCAGAGATGTTCCAAAATGAAAATTCTGTTCTGCACACTTGACCAAGAGCCAAGAGCCAAGAGCCAAGGCCCTAGTGCTGGATTTTATCAGCAATATTATTATTAATAAACTTTATGTACTGTTGCATAAACTGTAATAATTTATTTTGCATATTATGCTTAGAAAGCATTTATTACATAATCCTCACCTGAAAGACAAAGTAATAAGAGTCATTCCTTCTAATAAGAAGCTACAAACCTTCACAAAACCGAGCTCACCGTAAATAAAATACAAAAATATACATGAGGATTTAATAAGGTCTCGAGTGTGACTTTGCTTTTCTGAACTTTAACTGAGAATTTTCATTACGTTATGTATCATGTAGTGCATATCAGCTGTTGTTTTACTAGCTTTACTTACTTACACGCTATAAACACCAGTAGCTACAGCTAGAGCTGAGCGATATGACAAAAAGATCATATCGCGGTACTTAAAAGCATTTCTGTGATGCACCATATGCATCATGGTGTTTAGGTTTGCTAACAATCTGCCAGGAAAGTAGTATTGCTGCATTATAAAAAAAACCTGTTAAAAGCTTTTATGCCTACTTTAACCATAAAATGGTAATAGATTGGTTTTTTAATACCTTTGTTCTAATTGTGACGAATAAACCAAGCATAGGTGTAAGCAGTGCGGATTAAGGTGCAGCCAGACACAGAAGGCTTTTTTTTTACATTTAATAATCCTTTAGCATGTCATTTCTGTGAAGTATTAAAACCAGGCACCGAATATGTGGGGGATTTTCAGCACTTGGTGTAGAACACTGGAATGGGTTACTGATTTTCAGTACCTGCTCTTGCCAGTCCTGCAGTGCTGCTGACAGTAAAGGTGTGTCCTGGTCAGGTGTGGAGCGCTGCAGCGCGTGACTCACACACAGGACTGTCTGATAAAACGCCGAGAGCTGCGAGTCCTCCACATCAACCACCCTGGTTAATCATTTGCCACGTCACCATCACGCTGTCACCTGCAGCAGGAATTACTCCACGCGCGCTGAGCACACTACACTCACGCTGGACCTGAACGCGCAGTCTCTCAATAATGCTCATAATGAAGCAGGTCAGTTAAGAGCACACGCAGGAGTCCAGATCTCAGTCCAGGAATCTGTATCCAGCTACCGAGTGACAAAAGATAATAAAGACTCCGTTCCAAAGCAATAAAAGAGTTTCATTAGATTAAGATGCGGCTGCCAAAAGAGCATGACTGAGATCGCTAACGTCTTTATTCACGTCCAGTAAAAACATCTGAACGCAATTTTAATTGGATAAAATGCAATATAATCTTTTCCACGAATACACTCTTCATTACCATTCCATGCCGATATATAATAAAATAATGAATCACTTTCCAAGTCTTTTGCTCGATTACACTTATTTTGGCGTCAAATACAGCTTGAATCATTTGAAAACTTTCCAGCAGCCTAGTCTTTACTCTCTAAAACTATTTCACCTGCTCACTCTCACTAAACTTATAAAGCCTCCTGAGAAAGACAGCATTTTTTTTTTTTGCAAACAGTAGAACTTGAAGCAGGTTATACGCAGCCAGCGCATGCTGTAACGGGGCAGGTCACAGACACTCCTCGTCTGTTCTCCGGCTCGGGAAACACTGCACTATTGTCCAGCTACTTTCACCACTCCTCATGAAGACTCGCTGCTTCTTAGAGCAAAGAGCAGCCCGAAGGCACAATGACATGCATTCAGCTAAAGAGAAGAAAGACACAGCGCTGATGCTGCTCCTGATCGTGACCACAATAGTGATGAACAAAAGGCATAAAAAGATCAGATTGCAGATGACTCACCAAAAAAAAAAAAGTTCCACAGCTGTAACGAAATGTGTGAAAACAAAACAGTAGTGTTTCTCAGCCTGGCCTCCTCCACTTCCCCTCGGGGCAATTCCCATCGCCATCTTAGCATTCTTTCACAACGCTACTGAACTTCATGAGATGACATTTTAGAGGGGTGCGCCATCAACATGACCGTGTCCTGCAGGTCGGACGTCCAGCTGACTCGAGAGACTGGTACTTTTCATCAGTAAACTCTCTAATAACTTTTAAAGACACGATTCCTTGAACTAGATCTTACTGAGAGCAGCTCAGTGTTACGGTGTTTGGAACTTGGTGCACAAAAGTCTGCAACGTTCAGGATTCTGAAGCCAGAAAAACGGACAGTAGATCAGACGCTATCAGACGCTCCAGGGACAGAACTGTATTCGCTGAGAAACCGAGGAATTAAAGGGAAATCTACACAGTGGTCATTACTGAACCGCACGTGGTGGAAAAACGTGTACGCGCTGTGGGATTATTTCTACATACTAATGCGCTATTTGGAATTATTATCTTATTATCTTGTTACTTTGACATATAATATCATGAAATTAGAATAATATGAGCTAAAAGAAAATGACAAACTTCAACCATACAAAGATTCTACAATACAGTGGTTGCTAATCATGATCACGAGACCAGCGTTTACAACACCGATGTTGCACTAGTGTGTGAATTTACTGTGTTCTGTAGCTCCTCTGACCTCTGAAAGCTTCCAGATTTCTGCGAGTGTCCTGTAAGGAACACAACCTCATTTTCAGAGCGCTTCCAGCGTTCAAATACTGATCATGGCAACCCTTCAATGTTAAATCATAAAAAACTTTGTTAACACAGACGGATTGTTGATAAGCCCCGCCCCCTTCTTGATTTTGATTGGTCGATGAGAGAGACGTGACACCGATAAGCTCCACGGTTTCCACCTGAAACAGCTGTACGCTGAGGGCGCTTCTGCACGGAGGACGCTGAGCGCTGTCAGCGCTCTACTGCATGGGGTTTATATAGAAAACAGACGCTGCCAGCACCAGCAACCCATTTGGTGGACACAGGCGTTAAGACAGAGCAGGTCATACTGTTATGTCCATGCTGGAGTGCTGAGACACGCCCCGACATGAGGACACTGTTTATAGTTACTTATATTTAATTTGTGACACGAGTCAGCTCCTGTCATCACTTGTGTTATAGCAGCTATAAACAGTCGTTCCCTCACCAGCCGCTCTTTATTCTCTCTTTTGGTGTTAAAAAACCCACGTCATGTTACTGAGACTCTGCAATAAGAGTAACCTCCTCAGTCCTGTAGCGGTCACACAGCGCTGACGCAGGAGAGAGGCACTCACACTTACAGAGGACTTCCTCACATCCACGATTACACACTTTTTTTGTGTTAAACAACTACACAGGTTTCGTTCTATCTGTTATTATTAGGTTTAGACTATGCTGCCAGTCTGCTGTGCACGTCCCTGTGAATGAGCTGTTACTATAGAAATGATAACGTATTTAACCTTAACGAGCGCATTAATATAAACCTGTGATTCATGTTAATACTGTCAGCGCTCCCGATTACGGAAAATTAATCAACACCTTCCGATCTGAGAATTCAGCCACACTGTGGTATAAAATAACTTAAAGCATCTTTCTTTGACTGCGCACTGACACGTGCTTTAATGCATTAATACACGGAGTAATCACACATATTTTAATGACATTTCTGCCCACAGTGCACAGCCCTAATCCCGACACCAGCGGGAAATAAAGCCGTGCTTCCATCAGTGATGCTGAACATCCCTTTCGAACAGCGCACACACTCCTACTTCCTGTCTGAAAAGTGCTTTGTGTAGACCACTGATGAGTCTGGGGCGTCTGAATGAGCCTGTTCGATTAGTCCAACAATGCAGTGAGTGGTTTCTATCTTACAATGCAAGGCTGCGTCTATTTTTAGTATAATGATGAAGAAAAAGTAACTCCACGCAGCGAGTGTCAGTCAGTAACACACCCAGCGACGAGCTGGTCCGGACCGGGAGCTTTAGTAGCTGATGAACACAAAATCATACAGTATGCCAAAGTTTTCTCTAAAACACCGAGCCGGTGAGAGACGAGGCGTCGATCTGAATATATATACGCTAAGCACTGCCACGATGCAGCTGCATACTTCTCACTTTTCACTCGTTCCCTACATAAAGGCTGATAAAGGGCGGGTTCGGGATGACGCAACAGCTGCTTTGGCAGGCAGTGTTTGCTCTCCATCAAACAAAATGAATCTTTGTGCCTGGATGGGATTACATACTTTCTGTATGAGGCTATAAATGAGTAAATATTAAATCCAGTTGTCTTTACAAAGCAGTTTTACATCCAAATGCTCAGGCAGGAACACGCTCAAGGCAACGTCGCGCCGAAATACTGCTCAAAAAGCACCAGCTCTGTACACAAATGCACATTCACAATCTCTTGCTCTGCCTCGCTTCTTATGGCTTCTGTCATATAATCATCACTGACCAGCTGAAAACTTCAGTCTCGCTTCAGTAACGTCTGATACAGATCATAAATGTTTCATTAAAACAATAAAAGCAATCACCAGCCTGAACAAATATCATCATTTCTATTAAGAAACGTAATATACGGTAATATAATAAAAATATCGAATGCTCACCTGTACTCTGAGTTACTCTGATATCTACGCCTCAAATCATACAACATGTAGAATTCTATTTCTATAATATCATTAAATGTTTACACTGATTTTGTCATCTCGGAAAACATTGCACTCGGACATCAAAGCGCTCTTTTCCCCTTTTCAAACTCTGAACGTAACGTTAGAGCTACTTTACCGATGACGTGTTTGTGTCTATGCGAGTCCATTTTCCGCAGGCTGAACTGACGTAAGCAGAAAGTAGCCATTGTTCTTAATTGCAGGTCTATTGTTAGAGGATGTTAGGAGAAGGATTTATTGGGATCGTGTACAACGTGATGATTATTTTTTTTAAATACCACATAGTAAAACTGGCTTCATGACAGAAATCAAATCACGCCTCACTCAGAGCTCTCAAATCTGCAAAAACAACACACAGGCTACGTTCACATCTCAGGCCTTAATGTTTCATTTCCGATATTTTGCTCAGATCGGATTTGCCTGTCTTGACAGTTCACGTCCATAATTAGAGTGATCTGCATCTAACTGTAATGTGAACGCATCTGTCCTCTGAAACGGCACGCATGCACACACAGATAAGTTTCTGTACCAGTCATCTGCATCATCAACAACAAAAAACATATCTGTGAGACGACTCGAGGTGTTAAACCTGACAAAACGGACGCTAGTAGCTAGTGTACGCAAGGCGTTTTGCTCTGGAGGACAAACAGTTGGTCAGCTGTAGCTCCCCTACACCGCTGTTCTGCTGCGCTGTCGCTGTTCTGATGATTTGTGCGGCTTGAAGAAAAATGCTACCATAGTGTGAATCTACAGCGGACAGTAAACTGGATCTTAGCCGTAGCCCTTAACCCTAACCCTAAAACTTAAAGCTTAAAATGAACCCTAAAATCCTAACCTCCAGCCTAACACACAGCTGATGAGTAGCAGGTCTCGACAGGGAGCACATCTGGACAGAGCAGCGTGCTGCTGATGACGACTCGCTCAGCGCACGCGTCCAGGCACAAACACACACAAACTCCCATCTGAGCTTCTCAGTCAGGTCACATGGCCATGAATCGGATTTAGGACCACATATGAAAGTGACTCAAATCTGATTTGAAAAGATCAGATTTCTGTGCCACAGCATGAGTAATGAGCACGCACTCCACAAAGTCTAAATCTAAAAACCATCACGCCTCCAGGATTCAATCATTCTCAAAGTGAAACTAATGCTTCTGCGGTTAGAAAATAAAGCGTCAAGTTTCCTGAAGTGTCCAGCTCTAAGAGCACCATGAGCTTTTATGCCTTTAATGAACCACCAGATCAATTTCCTGTTCAGGTCGAAGCATTTATTCTGGCTAGACTTTATCCAACCTAGACAGCGAGAAATCCCTGAGAACCCAAGTCACGTCTCAGATGGTTCTGCTCTCTCTCTCTCTCTCTCTCTCTCTCTTACTGTGATTTGTCATTTACAGATAATTAAAATAAGAAGATTCATGTCAGGTCTAACTCTGCACTAAGAGCAGAACCTTTATGAGATGTCAGGACTGCTCTCAGCGCTGGATTCCGGACCTGCAGCCGTGCCTGTGGGACCTCTGACAAGCTCCACGTGTAATTAAAACTTGCTATCAGAGTCAGATTTGCAGGAGTCGGCAGGGTTCATGTTCAGACCTGAGCGTGTCACGGTGCAGCCTGAAAATCCGGTCAGAGGAAGACACAAAATCAGAGAAAAGCACCTGCAGCTCTACGTCTGTCTGTGAAAATCATTTTCAGGGCGTTTTATATGCAAACCAAATCAACTAATCTTACTGTTTTTTGTAGATAATAGTTTTATTCTTCTACTTGTGCATTCCTCATGATTCAGTCAGTGCGCTGCAGGTTACAGTGCTGCTTCATGAGCGCAATAAACCAGGTTAGACTCTTTGCTAGTAGATGTGCTGGAAGCTCGGCCCATCCCTGTTTGACCACAGAGAGCCTGTTTTTGTAAGAAAGGCCACCCAATTAGAGTGTGGTGAAATAAAACAGGAAGTCCTGACCAGGTCAAATGACATTGTGTGTGTGTGTGTGTGTGTGTGTTTGCTGTGAGAATGATATTACCCCGTAAAGATTTCACACTATACGCGGGCACGGCATTGTCCTGAAGCACACTATCCAGAGCAAACGTCAAGACGAACATCTGGAAGCACAGAAAATACTTCTAAGACTTTTTTTTGTGTGCTGGCTGGCAGAAAATTCCTGCAATCATTCTGCCCCTCCGATGTTATGCCATGTCCAGAAGTCAGCCCCTAAAAATAATGCTTCATGCTGAGCAAGTGAACCTCACTTCCTACTTCCTGGTTAAGCAGCAGAGGTTTTGAAAACCATGGACTTGGTGCATACTTTCTCCAGATGGAGACGACGCCACACACACCAGTCAAGCATGAAGCAGCAAACAGGGCCATAATGGTTTTCTCTCCCTGCTCTCAATCTCACGCCTTCTTCATTCTCTTATTAAGATCAAGTGCACGCCTACAGCTGGACGGTTACAGAAAGCGGCTAAAATTTAATAGGATACATTAATAACGTTTAGAAAATCCCATGTGGGAAAATTTCCACTGCTCAGAAATTATGCGAATTCATATCAGGCTTAATTTTCCAGTTAAAGGTTTTTCAATTTCATAGAACCAACGAGGGGACAAGTGCGCGCGCAGACATGATGAACATGTTAATGAATCTGGAACAAAAGAACAAACACCGTTTGAGAGAAAACGCAGACAATAAAGATTTAGGAATCATTTTTAGGAACGAATAAATTGAGAACCCGGAGAAAACCCGCGCAGAGAGAGGACGCAAAACCCATTTTTCTGTGTATTATTCCATTTTTCTTCTGTATTGTTCCTCAGATACACGCATGAAGTCATGTGATATAACGTCTACACATCCATGCTCCAAATCCAGCAGAATCACGTCTTGAGGAAACGACTCGGAAGCTCCTTCTTTTAAAAAGTAAGACACATCCTTACTGAGACAAACCTGCACCGTACACACACACACGAACTCAGGTCAGAGCCGCGTCTTTCATTTGAGCATCGTGCTGCGTCGTGTTTTTTATTTTTACAACAATCTTGTTATCCATCTTTATAATCGTTTCCTCGTTAGACACGCTGATGATGTCACTCTGATCGGACTGCGAGAGGGTTTTTTATACACACTCTGAAAACTGATATACTTTATAAATAGATTCCTGTAAACTCGCTGTTGTCAAATATAAACTATAAACAGAAATAGTTTATAAACACAAATAACTCACAAATATATCGTACTGATTCCCAGTGAACCTGCTCACCTGATCGTGGGTGCATTTAATAAACTTTCTAATACCTCAAATATTGTTCTATTCACAGGACAGTGTTATGATTGCTTTATAAGACGGTTTATCCTCAGTGTTGTTCCGCTTTGCAGGGCGGATTTTGCTCTGCACAGATCTGTCATACACACTGGGAGCAAAAGTATTAGCGCCTGCTCGAATTCTGGGTGATATTTCTCTGATATCTCTTTATTGTCCGGAAGAGAAAATTAAATGAAACAAAACAAAATAAATCCTTCACAGAATCAGACAACAGATCAGAGTGATTTGTATGACATTTGTATGTGATTTTGTAACCATTAACCATTTTTTGTAAGCCCAGGCATTTCCATTCTGACCATATCAGCATGATCCACGGTTAAAGTGTTTAAGCCATGATTGCTATGGAGGTTCTACCAAATCCAAAATCCATAATGGGTTGTAAAACGCACTGCTCACAGACTTACAAATGCTCTAAACCAATCACACGAGTGACAGGAGAAGCCGAGGGAATAGAAACTCAGAAATCTCCAACAATAAAAAAAGGTTAACGCTCTTCAACTTGTAATTCCTGTTTGGAAAGTAGGGAAGGTTTCCTCAACCCTGAGGTCACAACCCGACGTCATGTTATCATGGCCACACACACCGTCAACTTTAAATACGTTTATAGCAGTTTTTACTCTAGCGCAATCAACACAGACACATTAGTTGGTTAAATCTCTAACCCTCACTGTATAGTTCACTGTTTTGGGAAGTAAAAAAAACAGTGGCTCAAACACACTGAGCTGGAAAATTATATAATTCAGTCGAGTCTTTGCTCCAACCATTTGGATAAACAACTGGAACGCAGCTAGTGGAAAAATGAAGATCTCTAACAGCATTGCTCATAAGTCCGTCCTCCCAACAGTGCGAGTGAAAAGTGTCAGCAGTTTATAATAATTACATTATAATAACCGCATACATCATCATGCCTACTTCTGGTCTACAGTTAAGCTGTAATCATTACGTTTACTCAGTCATTTAGCTTACAGCGTGTTTAGAAAGATAAGGATTCTGCCTGCTACTGTAATTAACACCTTATATGACTCCATGAGCTGAAGTCACGAAGAGATAACATGGAAATGGGATCGGCACTGCTGAACGAGTTTTGCACCTTGAGCAACTGCTGAACGACACAGCGATGAGAGCTGTGAAGAAAACAGGCCAAGGTTTAACTCTTTTCTTTTCTTTTTTTTTTTTTAATCAATTAGACCAAACCAACTTATCCGAGTCAATTGTTTTTAGTCGGCTGACAAACATGAGGTTCATTTTCAGTGAATTCGTTCAGCTGTACCCTCAGATCTCATTCGTTATTATTCCCAGTCAAAGTCTTTTAATCTAGGAACTACTTCTAACTGTTTCATCATATTACACAGAATTTTTGAAGCAGTTAATTTAAGTAACTTAAAGATTATGGTCAAGGTTTTGCCATAGTACATTATACATCACACATCATCAGGTTTATTCAGTTACATTATAAGATCAGCAATGATAAATGGATGTGCATTATTAGTGTTACAGCACAGATCCATAACTTTACATGTTTTTCATCCCCAGGACAGAAGAGTTTACGTTATGCAGTTTCTCAGTAAGATGGTAAGGCTGGTGAGGGAATGGCTGTTTATCGCTGCTATAACGTATGTAAGAACAGGAACTTGTTTTGCGGATGTTAAACTTGGCTATAAATGGATAATATGGACATGTTGTTCTTGAGCAAAAATAAAGGAACTCTGATATCCCACTGTTATTTTTTCCTCTAACACCAGGTCCAGGCATGTTTTATTCCTTAATTAATACACTTACATTTAAAGCTTATGAATAATCTGCAACAACAGTTTCTTTACTGTGACTTCTAGCTTGTTCGGTATCACAGGTCCTCACTGTTGTCCTTGTCTTATTCCTGGTTAATCCTTGCATCTGGCATCACTGCTAACATTTCCTCCATGAATCAGTAACCATTCCGTCTCATCACTCGGACTTTAGTGTCAATTAAGTTATCAAAAACCTATTGCGGACACGTGTTTGACATGACAGGGCCATGGCTTTAATCTGGGAGTGTAATGAATACGGTTCAGGGCTGAGGTTCTAAACAGGAGCCTTTCATCGTGTGCTTAAATAGAAGCTTCATTGTGTGTTTATAAGCAAGCAGGTAATGTTAGCTAGTGTTTACTTTCTGCAGAGTCGGAAGCTCGACATTAAAGTCGACAGTAAACGTTAGTCATCTTACAGTGAACCCTGTGGTCTGGCCTCCTGTGTAGGCTGAGTTTCACACACAGTGTCTGAGAAAAAAATTCTTCTACAGAACTTCTAGTGACATCGAGAGGTATTTTATTCGAGACTCGCCTTGCAGCAGTGCTCACACCAACACTCACAAAAACCAAGCGCGATCTAAAAACGGGACAATTCTTCATAATTTTCTGTAAGGAGATATTTCTTTTTCATTTTTGGAAGGAGTCTCCAGTGTCAGCGCTTTGTTTCCATGGCAGATTTGCCAAGGGAGTAAACACTTTGCTGTTTTTGAAAATTAATGATGTCATCTTTTATTCCTTAATTAGCGTACTTATATTAACAACAGCAAAGAAAATTCCCTCCTGATCTGAGAGTAAGGATAATCAGCACCCAGCTTGCACCTGTACCAAAAGTACTGTTAGGTTGGGCTAAAGTGCATGAACAGGAACCACTGGTGCTGAAGTTGCAAAACATTACTCAACATGGAACCGCTTAGCTCTGCAACAAAGTAGGTACGAGGAGCGCGCGCACATGCTTTCATTCGAACACACACTTAACGGTTTTACTGCGATACGGATCAGCCGCATCTCCACCCAAACAGAGCGGCATTCATCCAGCACAGAGAGGAACAGCAGAGAGGGCTTACTCTTCAGGGCCTGGATCAGCGCCTTCCCGTCCTTAATCAGCTCCTTGATGAACTTGTTGGTGTTGTCCAGCTCCAGCTCGTGGGACTTTAATCTCTCGCGGAACTGAGGACTGTCCAGGTAGCAGTCACTGAACTCCAACGCGGGCAAGCCCATTCTGCTCCCGGGGGCTGCTCTGCTCGGCTCTGCTGCCTGGGGGAATCACTCCGAAGCTTACTGAGCAGTGTCGAAGCGACAGAAGAAGAGGGAAAAAAACAGAATCGCGTTTCTTAGTTAATTATTGTTACATCATCGACGCGGTGATTGTTCTTGCAACGACACAGCGCGCGCTGCAACAAGATAACAGCAACAACCACCAAAGCCGCATCCCACAATGCGCTACTTCCGTATAACAAGCGTGCGTCCTGTCTCTGACTGTGTGTGTGTGTGTGTGTGTGTGTGTGTGTGTGTGTGTGTGTGTGTGTGTGTGTGCGCGAGCTGACGCAAGGCCGTCAGGAGGATTTGAGCAAAACCCGCGCGCTTCTCATGACAACAGGGAGGAGGAGGAGGAGGAGGATGAGGAGGAGAGGTGAAGCTAAAGACAATCCTAACGGCGGAATCCTCTCTGCGTGTTTAAAACGCCTCGATTCCCCAAACCGCCGCTCCAACCTACCACCACACCGGTAATCCGATGACTGACGCTGCTTCAGCCAATGAGATTACAGGATTCCGAGAGCGCCAATCCGATAAGACGCATCGGCCGTGCGCGAGAAGAAACAACGCGAGGGGCCGCGAGCTGAAAACTTTGTTTGGTCGAGGCTCGTGACGTCATCACCAAGCGGGGATTTCGTCTGTTCTAAACACGAGCCACGCGCAGAAATGTTCTTCCAAAATAAACAAAACAAAGAAATAAACAGAAATAAACCCGCCGGGTGCACTGTGATTCACTCTGGCTTTGGAGAACAGAGCAGAGAGCTTTACTGGCGTTACTGTCTGCTTAACCATGGACAGGAATCTGACTCTACAGAGGGCACAAAATCATCAGAACTGGACAGATGAAGATTATAACAAACATCACGTGCTCTTTATCTAGTCTCCATCTGTCCCGTCTGGGTGAATCTGTCCAAACGGCAGACTCAGATTCCTGTTCTTGGCTGAGGAGCCTGACATGGTCTCCTGCTGCTGTAGCTCATCCACGGCAGGATTCATTCTGGCTGTTCTGACACGCCTTTCTGCTCACCACGGTTGTACAGAGTGATTATTTGAGTTGCCATAGCCTTCCCGTCAGCTCTGATGTTTCTCATCAACATAGCGCTTCCACTCACAGAACTGATCCTCGCTGGATGGGTTTTGTTTTTCGCACCATTCTGTATAAACTCTACAGACTGTTGTGTGTGAAAATTCCAGAAGATCAGCTGATGAAATACTCAAACCAACAGCCATGCCACGGTCAAGGATTTTTGTCCCCATTCTGATGTTTGGTGTGAACATTAACTAACGCTCTGGACCTGTATCTGCATGATATCATGCACTGCACTGCAGCTACGAAGTTAGCACGAGTATGTGCAGACCAACTGAAACCATGTGGACGGTCAACGAAGTTCACTAAACGTCAATCATTATTTCCTGTCAGTGATATGATCTCATCAAGTAAGCAGCTGAATGACTAAACCACTGTAAACCTTTTTCTTATCGTAACTGTCAAATCCAGACCTGCCTGCTAAAGCTAATTAAGTAACAAAAAACTTGCTAGTAGCTATCTAACTATTACTAACTGTAACCTCACGGTAATATGGCGATAAATAATCATACAGGGGTTCAGTAAAGCTGACAGATATTCTGTTGAACTGCTGCATTTTTCTGAAATTATGTGGTTGGATGAAACACACACACACACACACACACACACACACACACACACACATGCTATGGCATGTGGTTCATTTCTCTGCAAGTTCGTTGCATTAACTTCCTGCTTGCATATTGAAACCAGAATAGAATGTGTTAAAAATATAATGCAGAACTCGACTCTGGAAACATCAAATCATTTCAGTGAGTTACTACAGAAGAAAAAAACACTTTATAACATCTACACATCAGTAGTACTGGCCAGGGGACCAAATATATTTATAAAAAGTTCAGAAATTGCAAATTAAATTTCGTTATCAAACAAAAAAGTGATTGGCTAATCAAAAGGAATGAAATCCTCTACAGGTAATGTATAATTGTATATCTGCAGAAAGTGTGTCTCGAGCAGTTCCTTCGAGTGCGCCACAGTTCTGAAATATTTTGGACAGTGTCATGGAAACTAAACTTTGATTAAATATTTTCTACTGTTTCTGGACAAACAACGCAAATGCTTCCACAGAAATGATCTGTTCATGACTAAACCTTAGGAAAGAACATAATTGCTCTCAAAGCGCATTTAAACGAAGCATTTCGGGGGAAATATCACCAAAGCCAATGAATCACATTCAGAGAATGTCTGTCAACTACCAGAGCCAAGATAGCGTTCTGTCTCCAGCGTTCCTCTGACCGGAGCTTTTCATCTCCAGTTCCAAGATTCTCCTCACAGTCTTTTTTAAAAGCAAATATTATAAACCAGGTCAATAAACTTAACATGAAATAACAATGCAAGTGCATCATTTCTGACACAAGGATTCCTGTTACACAGGTTACATTCACGTTTACAGCATTTAGCAGACGCCCTTACACGGCAACTTAAAGGTGCAATAAGTGATTTTTTTTTAGGAAAGCTTAAGACAATATGTAGAACATGATAAAAATAATAATAGCTTAAGCCATGGCCTCAGTGCACGTGTGTCACGTGGCAGGGAAAATCTATTGGGAAAATGGGGTTCTGGGCCGGAATGCTCGTTTGTGTTTGGCTGAGTCTCCTGTCAGTTATTTTATATTCGCTCCCCAACACCCTTTCACCCTGCCCCATCTCAGTCTCAGAAAGAAAAATATATGTCTGAAATCATATAAAGAGGAAACCAGGACAGTTAAGGCACTCTTGAGCATTCTCATAAATCATTTGGAGCTGAATTTTGTGTGTTTATAGTGTTATAACTCTGCTTTCAGCAGCCAGAAAGTGATCTCATGATATTCCATGCTAATGCTAATCCTGGCTCTGTTAGCAGGTTAACTTTAGTTGAACTCCACAAGTCAGATTTTGGGGGGAGCTTTTTGTAAAGAAGTAAAAAAAATCATTTAAATGTTCTTGAACTGGCCTACTTACCTGTTGGACCCAATTTTGACTAATTCTGACAAATTGTACCTTTAAATAAGCGCTTTATATTCTATCAAAAGCAACCTCATGCTAGTGATAAAAAATATACAAAGCCTAGAACTAGAATAATAAAACAACTGACTTCGGTTCATAAACAACACTCAGCCTGTACTTTTTTTTGCTCTACTAACTCATTATACTAAGTCCTCTCTTGCAGAGTTGGATAATATTGGTCGACTGTGACCTGTTTGTAATCTGTTGTTATCAGAAGTCACATCTGAATAGAATTGAATAGTGTGCAATTAAAGTGTCACATGATCTCGTTTTCTCTTAATGCTGTGAATTGTTCAACATAAACTCTAACTTTCGATTTCAGTTTAATTTAATTGCATACAGAACCTATGTTTGGGGTATTTTTATCTCATCGTTCATTAATATCCAGCAGTCAGCAACATTTTGTAATTGCTGTATATTTCGTTTCCCCTCCTTTATCTGGTCGTCTGCTTTTCTGTTTTTCCCCGCCTTCTGTGATTCCTTGTGGGTTATTTTTCATTATGATTTATTGGTTGGCTTTGCATGATTTGTGTTTATTAGTCTCTTATCTAGGCTGTTTGCCCCCTGTGTTCCTCTTCATGCTGTTGGGTTCTTTGTTTGTGATTCTTTGTCTGGGTTATTGTATGACCTGTCTTTATTTTTCCTTCATTGTGTTCTCTGTTGCTTTTTATCATTTCAGTGATCTGGCTGTTGATATTTCTTTTGCTTGCTCTCTTATGATTGGTGTTTTTTATTTACTTTGGATGGTGTATTGTATGCATTAAATGTATTCATCGTTTTTACTCTTCTTTTCTTTTTTATTAGCGCCCCCTGGTGCATAGGGTAGTCTATTGCATGTAGCATCCATTATTGATCATGTCTTTTGGCTTCTAAGCATTTGTTTTTTTGGGGGGATTTTTTTGGTGGTTTTTGCTTGTATGTGTGTGTATTGATTTGTGTGTAATCTGCTGCTTGTGTTTGATCCTGCTTAACCTGATGAGTGTGTATTGTGTGTTTCAGGTCGGTTTTGATGGCTTTGTGTTTCCTGAAATGTTTAACAGTTATTTTTAATAACTTATTACTCCCTGTTTATGAAATCCATGTGTCCTGCTTCATGGTATATGAACCTGGGTGTGCTCACTGCTAACGGCTCTAGGCTGTCTTCTCACCCTCAGTGTCCAGTCCTGTGATTGTAGCATGATTAGTGAATTTAAGGTTTGCCTTGCTCTGGGAGGAACACAGTCATAGGATTTAATCCACACCCCTGGGGGTCCCTGTGTCTGTACTCCGTACACTGGCCGTGCAGCTGCTGATTCTGACTGACTGAGTTGTGCAGGTTAGGTCCAGGACTGAAAGCGAGAAGATTTTCCTTCAGTGAATGAGCAGCAGTCGTTCATGGACATTAGGACGTCCAGTCCATTAGCAGTGTTGTTGTTGTTGTTGTTGCTGTACAGCAATGGTGGTTTTTCTATCAGCCACCAGCCTTGATTATATCTTAGTGTCCCAAGACCCTGTCCAACAACGTCCTTTTCATACAGAGCCACTGTACTGCACTCTGAAATCTCAAACTTTAATCCTCATTATTTTCCACTACACTTCAGCTATTCTGATTTCCTTGTTCACAGTTGAACATTCACAGGCTTGTGATGCTGCTGACAGCTAAAGTGAACTCTTTAATAAGAAATACTTAAAGGACAGAAAACAATTTGACATGCAATTACATTGATTTCTGTTATAGTTTCATATTCCATGTGCTCTTTGGGGCGGCACTGTGGGGCAGTGGTCAGCACCGTCACCTCACAGCAAGAAGATTGTGGGTTCGAACCTGCTGGCCAACTCGGGCCTTTCTATGTGGCGTTGGTATGTTCTCCCTGTGCCTCTGTGGGTTTCCTCCAGGTGCTCCGGTTTCCTCCCGCAGTCCAAAGACATGCAGGTTACGTCAACTGGCTACTCCAAATTCTAGATAGGTTGGCGACACCCCTAAGGTGTAACCCCGCCTCTCACCTGAGGTCAGCTGGGATTGGGAGCGGGACCCTGACAGAGACGTGCTATAGATAATGGATGGATGTCACTATTTGTTGCTGCACTTGTCTAATGTTTTTACAGCCCAATCAGTGATAACTCCAGGTTTCAGGGAAATTGTCCCCTTTTCTGTTTTAGTTTGTTTACAATTTAACTTTTGATTTACATCAAACTCAAGTCTCTGTTTAACTCTGCATCTGGTTTTAGACAGTAAAAACAAACAAAAAAAAAGGTTTCATTCTTCCTGCCTGAATTACTGCCTGAGTTACTGACGTGATAATAAAATAACCAAAATTTACACAGGCCACTCTTTGAGTAGATACACCTTTACCTTTAGATACAGTGTAGATAACACTATTTGACATTTTTAAGACATCTTCTATTCTTCTCTCTTACCATGGCAAAGTTTGGTTTTGGCTTTGTTTTTTTTAAAGTATTTAAAGTATCATTGGAGGGTGGCACAAGAAGGTCCTGGGTTCAAACCCTGGATGGGGTGAACTCTTGTGAACTCACAGGGTGCCTTTCTGTGTGGAGTGTGCATGTTATCCCTGTGCATGCGTGAGTTTCCTCCGGGGACTCCGGTTTCCTCCTATGGTCCAAAAAAACATGTGAATTATGTTAATTGGCTACTCTAAATAGCCCATAGGTGTGATTGTGAGTGTGAATGGTCGCAGCCACTAGGGAGCACAGTTAGTGTTTCGTGGTGCCGGTCCCAAGCCCGGGTGAATTGAAAGGGTTGCGTCAGGAAGGGCATCCGGCGGAAAAACCCCAGTCAAATCGATGAAGCGGACGACAAAAGAGGCGCTGTGGCGGTCCCGAACAGGGAATAAGTCAAAAGAAGAAGATTTAAAGTATCTCTGGAAGATCATTTTCTGCTCAAACCTTTGGAAATGCTGGGCTTCGGCTCTCGTGTTTGCAAAGACCAAAGATTGGTCTGCCCTATAATGATATTTACAGTAGAATATTATTTATGGATGGATCACATAGATTTTCAGTTAAAAGAGGAAACTGTCAGGAATCTTGCCTTTATTATTTTTCTTGTCTTCTGAGTTAATAGCTGTTCATATTAAAAACATCTGAAGACATTTAGGACGTAAATATCTTAGGTAGAAAATTCATTTTAAGTGATGGTGCTGATGATATTGCCATATTTCTAAAGCAGAGTTATATGGTTCCTATTTTAAGGTGTCTAACCTTAAAATTGAAAAAGTGTGCATCGTATGCAGTTCATAATTCTGCAAGGAAGGAAACTGACCATTAATATCTTGGTGTGGTTATAATAAAATCTGAATAATAGGATAAATCTGAAGTTTTTTCCAGGGTTAGAAAATACATCTAAATCTCTTAACCTGTGTCTGACAAGTCATAACCTAATCAAATCTTAGTTCTACAGTACGTGTCACTCTCATTACACATTTTCAAAAACAATTAAATCTTCCGAATCCATCTCGTCCTTCAGACACAAAGACTAATTTAAATTAAATAATAAGTCTAAGGCTAAAAATAATCTTTATATAATACTTTAAAAAAACAACATTTACAAAGTACTTTATAGTGAAGTCATTAATAAAAACAATCATACGGGTTTTTTTTTTGCTTAAATATATATGTGAAAACACAAAATAAAAATTCAGTACAATCAGAAGAAAAATAGAAAACAGTGTAAAATATAACTGATAAATCCTGCGTTTGATTATTGATTAGAGCTGGATTAAAAGTTAAACAGATACGCCTTGTCATGTCAGGGCACTGGTTTGTGTCCTGGGAATAAACTGGACTCAAGCGCCACCGTGTGGTCATGCTGAGAAGAATACAAAATTAAATTCACTTTTGACAAGTTTCTTCTTTGACAAAGTGCAGTGGGAAAGGGATCCGATTTAAAATCTGTATTTTTAGATATGATTCCGCATATGATTGTCCCTTTAACACAGCAACACACACACACACACACACACACACACACACACACACACACATACATTTGGCTGACTTACTATAAACTTACACAAACCACAGCTTTAACACAAATATTACAAGTATAATAAATATTATAAAGTAAAAGTATAAATATAATAAAATAAAACCTATCCCTAGCAAGAAAATACAATAAAGTTTTTTCATTTGTAAGCAGTTACCATTTCAAAAATAATTTCCGTTTGTCACATGATTGAATCAAAGTCATCTGATCCACATGCTATTTTCTTCCAGCTATCAGGCCAATACTGATTCTGGATATTTGATAAGTGCCATCTCTAGTTTCCATCTTTTCTTTCAGAGAAAAAAGTGAAAGAGGGAATAAAATAGTGATTCTGCTGTATTTGTAAAGTCCAGTGTTAATTCCAGAGACAGTTTCTATAACTGCAATGATATGAAATGAAAAAAAACTTCTTTTGTGACTTGTGGGGGGAAAAATCCACCTTGGACAAGCTTTGGCCCCAGACACATGTCTGCATTCATTCTCAGCAGAGTTGTAGCTCATTAGTATTCTCAGACTCTGCCCTCTTTAGTCCTAGCATGAGGAAATGTTTTTGATAAAAACTACAAAGCACTTCTGTATGTCGCTCTGGATAAAGGCGTCTGCTAAATGTTGTAAATGTAAATGTTTTAACCATATGTACTAGCTAACACCCTGGAAAGTGTCTCTCCACAAAGCAATGAAGTTGATTACAGACTTCGAGACTTCAGAAGACTGACGTCAGGCTTTTCTAAAAGTGCATCAGGAAGAAACACTCTGCTGCTTGGTGTTTTAAACAGTGATTTTGTGTCGCAGCAGTGGTGTAAACAGTACAGAACACTTTGACATGAGAAAAGGTACCGCTACTGTAGTGTTAATTGAGTAAAAAAGAAAAGTGGTCATCAAGAAAATGAATCAGGGTTAAATGTAAAAAAAATAAAATAAATAAAACCTATTTGACTACAGCTAATCTGAAAATGTTCTGAAGAACTGAAGAATCTGAAGAACACATTTTTTGAACAATGATGTAAACTAATTCAGTGAACTATTCTGACCTGAACACCACTTCCATTATCAACAGTATATAAAGTAAGTTAGCATTAGTTGGCTAGCTAACTTAGCCAAAATGCTGTTTAGTAGCTTGCTAGGTTCAGTAGCTAGCTAACTAGCACACGGTAATTCATACATCTTTCTAGTTCTCTAACAAAGACAGCCGTAGCGGCACATAGATAACACATCATGTGACCGCTACAGAACATTAAAGTGACATCTTTACTTTAAAATAGAGCTTTCATACTGTAAAATATCAAAAGATCAGGCTAGCTAGGTTAGCTCACTCAGCTAGCTAATGGCTTTCCTGTACATGTTTCCACAGGTTTTTGATTTGGTTTGATTAATATAATTATTGTTGTCGCATGGGTTTTCTCCAGGTTCTCCGGTTTCCTCCAACCTCCCAAAACTTGCCCGTAGGTGGAGCTGATACTCTAAATTGCCCCTAGGTGTGAATGGCAATGTTTGTGTGAACGACACCCTGCGAAGGACCGCCATCCCAGCCAGGGTGTATTCGCACCCGGTGTTACTGGGACACACTCCAGACCCTGGGACAGACTCCGCAACCCGGACCAGAATAAAGTACTTAGTGAAAGTGAGGAAGTGCATTGTGTGCATGGATTTGGGGCCAATCAATAATAAAACGTTATATGATGAAACATTTTAAATATTCAATGACAAACTATTTTATGAATTCCAAATACATGTGGCTAATTGCTCATATAGGCTGAACATTTAATATTGTCAGGAATGTGTAGTAGAGGTGGATGCAGGTGCAGGTAAGCATTTATTTACACTGAAACACAAAGATTAGGAAACAAGAACAAGAAATAACAAGGCTAGACAATAACATGGACATGATGCAGGAGAACCAGATGCAGTCGAGAACAACGACTACAGACTGTTCAACAGTATGCAACTTCAGGTGTGCTGGTCATGTGATATGATGGATGCAGTGACATGTGCTGTGCAATGACTTATGGGTACTGTAGTCCAGGGCCGTATCAGCGCTACCGTGACGAATATGTTGAGTGCATCTGAATTTTTCATTACTGTAGTTGGAAATGAGAATGCTTTAAGAGAATCCGAAAATAAAATATGTTCTAAAATGATCATTCAGATTTATATTGTTTCTGATTTAAAATCCTAGACTAATACAACTGTTCATTCTGCCACCCTCTCAACCCCACCTGACAGGGTGCAGGGCAAAGTTAGTTATTCTGGGGCAGACGGCAGCGATTCAAGTCCTGCGTAGTGACCAGTGGGTTAGTGCTAGTCCCGAAGTCTAGCCCTTTTACAATAATAAACCCCTGAGTTGTGGACTTCATCCAAAGAACACAGAGCCTAGTATTCACCACACACACACACACACACACACACACACACACATGCACACACACACACACACTGAGAAGGCCAGGGTATATTTAGCACTTACAGTAGTGTGTTGAAATGGATTCAGTGACACTTCTCATCCTCAGGCAGAGAGTCACTGGAGAACCGGAATCACAAGTCGACCCACTTTACTTTATTTATTTATTTTAAAACATAGATGTCTACTTCAGATGTGAGAGGAAACATGCTGGCTGATGTGGGGACAGTGCATCAGGGGAGGAAAACAACTGAGAAATTCTCAGTTTCTCAAATTCTCAAATTCTTAAGTGGATGTATAGATAATTTGTTTAAAAATTGAGTTTAAAATGAAAAACAAAAATGTACTTAAGTAAAAGTCAAAAAGTCAATATTTACCATTATCTAGACTCTGACTTTTAGCTATTTAATTACATTAGCTACTAGAATCAATGATAGTCTAACCATCTAATTAAGTTTAACCGATTAGCATTCGTATCTCAACATGCTTTTAGATGCAGTTCAGGCCTTTTAAAGGAGATGCCTCATTTTATACGAGTTTTTGTTTACTCTAACGCACTGAATTCCATCAGCATGTGGACTTTGCAACTAGGGGGACAAACACGCTGGATCTTGTTTACACAAACATTCCCGTTGCATACCGTGCGGAGCCCCGCCCTCACCTCGGCTACTCAGACCACATCTCTGTTATGCTAATGCCAGCATGCAGACCGCTCGTCAGACGCACCAAACCTGTTCTGAAGCAGGTGAGAACCTGGCCTGCAGGAGCCATCTCTGCTCTTCAGGAATGTTTTGAGCACACTGACTGACATACGTTCAGGGAGGCTGCAACCAATGGCGACAACACCAACTTGGAGGAGTAGACGTCGTCAGTGACCAGCTACATCAGCAAGTGCGTAGATGACGTCACTGCCTACAAGACCATCATTACACGCTCAAACCATGGATGACTGCAGCTGAAGCCATGGATGACTGCAGAGGTGTGTGAGCTGCTGAGGGCCCGTGACTCCGCCTTCAGAGCAGGTGACAAGGCGGCCCTAAGAACAGCGAGGGCCAAACTGTCTCGGTCCATCAAAGCAGCAAAGCACGCACACGGCCAGAGAATCCACAGCCACTTTCACGACAGCAGCCACACGTGGCACATGTGGCAGGGCATCCAGGCCATCACTGACTACAGGAGAACTACACCTGCTTGTGACAGTGATGCCTCCCTGCCAGACACGCTGAACAACTTTTTTGCACGGTTTGACGCACAGAACGACATAACAGTGAGGAAGACCACCCCTTCTCACAGTGACCAGGTGCTGCATCTGACCACTGCTGATGTGAGTAAAACTCTTCGCAGAGTTAACCCACGGAAGGTTGCTGGATCAGACAACATCCCGGGGAGAGTGCTCAGAGAATGTGCAGAATGTGTAACTGGCAGATGTTCTCACAGACATCTTCAACATCTCCCTGAGCACTGCTGTCGTCCCGAAGTGCTTCAAAGCCAGCACCATCGTTCCTGTGCCAAA
>JAQQZU010030574.1:0-26069 GCA_030068025.1 Parauchenoglanis punctatus | reverse complement strand
TCCTGCTTTATGAACTCCTCAGGAGAGAACCAGTGCTCCTCTGTGCGGATGCTCTTACTACGTGACCCTGCAGCACATAAATACACTTAGACTCTGTGATGATTCCCTTAAATTTATTCAGTCATATTGTGGGTTGTATTATTGTGCACTTTTATATCATCCATGTCATTATGTGCACTACTATTATTCATACTGACTATTACACACTACTGACTACATACTGCGGTCATACTGTGTGTTGTTATATCATGTACATCCCTGGAGGTGTTCTGTACACTTTTATACTGAAGTGTCATGATGTGCACTGTTTCCAAAAACCACTGCTTTGTTCAGTTTCAAGTTCAGTTTCACTCAGTGTTAAGCAACATTTCCTTGGAGTCACACCTTGTGAGTAATTAAGTGGAGTGAAGATTAAAACGATTAATTGAATTTACTTTTCAAACTATTTTTTCTTTTGTTTTCAGAGCCAGATTAACTGTTTAATAATGGTCATTGTAATAAATCTAGCTCAAAAGCTTCCAGAAACCCACAGTGATAACCATGGCTTCATCTTAGTGAAGCTGACCAAATGCTCTGGTTTACTAATTATGTACCTGTCACTCATTACTTTGCTAGTCCTTTATAAATGTCCCTCAGTTTGCAACTCAAATTGCTATAAAGTATTAGATAAAAAGATATAGGGTGAAAGGAGGAAATGTTTGAATACAGAAGAATCTGCAGCCAGCCAAGGCTTGAAGTCCCAAAGAGAAAAGTTGGAATAGTTCATACATGTACATGAGATTTGCAGGACATTTCTTCCTGAAAAAAATGCTGTGGACCGACATAAGAAAGGTGCGACACACTTCCTCCTGCAGAAATGAGCAGCAGTTGAGTCTTGAGGAAGGCACATGTTAGCCTTCATTCTCCTCGGATAAATTAGCAGGTGACCAAAATTTGAGTAAAAAATTGGCGGAAAAAATGAATAAGTCTTTACTTCCAGTTACTTACCTGTAAATCTGCGTTTATATAAAACCCCAATGAATGAACCACAATTGACAGGTAAAACAGCAGCCTCAAATTCAGACATATCCACTGATTCACTCTCTTCTTCTTCTTCTCCTTCTTGTTCCCTGTCCTCTTTTTCACTGAACTCCTCGAGGTCGTCACTGGAGTCCTCGACCAAGTTTTAAGGAAAGTGATAGAGTAACACATGCAAAAATATGATGTGAATGAATTTACAAATACAATATCATATTCTGAAACAAGAAATGGTCAAAAGGAAAGTTCTTAGACACTAAGAGCAATTACAAAAGTAATTTTGTACTTTTGTAATTTTGGTCAACAAAAGATGACCGTTTGTGTGCATTTATTTTATTTATATATTCGTTAGGGGTGCCAATAATTTTAAACCAAAACTACATTGTTGAGTTTTTAGTTTCTGCGGCTCCCTTTTCCTGCAAATTTCTCAAGGCCACTCAGGGTGAACCAGTGCTCCTGGGACGAAATTTACTCATCCAGTACAGTAGCTGAACTTAATTTAAAGACAAATTTAAATAAACCCTAAAGTCAAATTCCTTTCAACACTAATTTATTTTGCTATTCTTGTCCACTGTATTAGGTGAATTTTTCAAGTCATTCCCACTATTACCTCACTATATGCTCATGTTAAATACAAGACAGCAGTAGAAGTGGAAAGGGCACAAATTTGTTATGCAAAAGTTAACATTTTCAACTGAGAAATATTCCACATTCAGGCCAGTGTCTATCTTTATCACTTTGCTTAGACTTACAGCGCTTGGCCATCTTCTGGCTGGAGCTGGACACATAAGAAGGGCCTGCGTCCTCCTCCTCTCTCTCATAATCACTCATTTTTCTCTTTTTTACAACTTGCTTTTGCTCATTTCCTGTCAGCTTCTCTGCTCTGGGCAGCATTTCATTAACCCTGAAAGATCCTTAAATGAGAGACACTGTTCTTCATGATAATATTCAGAATAAAGAAAACAAACTTAAAAATGACCTACAGTCAAACAAATTCATATCAGTTAACAATTAACACAAAAAGGGAAAAAATAAAAAAATAAATAAAATAAAAAATGAATGACCAACCGTCCAATAGGCTTTTTTTGAGTGAGCGCAGAACAGGATATCTCTGCAGAATGTGCTCCTGAAACACACACCTCCAAAACAGCCTTATATCCTGCCCTCGCTCCTTCTCCAGCCATTCCAAGATCTTATACACGTCATTCTGCTTTCTCTCATGACTTTTCATCTTTATTACCTTCTGCTCCAGGAAAGAAAAAGAAAATTTATTAAAACATTTAGATGTTTAGATTTATGCATTGAAACCTGTCAATCCTGAATGTGCAGCTGACTGGCAATGAGTTATTTTACAATATTCACACTAGGCTATGATACACCTTCCATTGTACTGGTGCAACTTTCCAACAGTGCAAAACTTTACCTCAAAGCACTGAAGTTGTTTTTGCTAAATAGCAATTCAACAAAATAAAATTTTAAATGGAAGAATAGTGCATATAATGAATGGAGGTGAAGCAAGGTCTGTACTAATATTCTAATATACAAATATATGCATATTCTAATTCTAGCAATTTTAGTATCTAGGCTTTTTTTTTTTCTTTACCTGATACTAATTTTATCCATTAATAAACACTGATTGAGCATTAACATCAACACACTCGACACTAAAAATAAATTTACAGCCTGATTGTGATTTAACACATCACGCTAAAAGCACCTGAAATTCAGGAATTTTGTAAAAGAGACATTGTTCTTGTTCTCTTGCCTGGTAGAGATCCTCAGGTACCAGATCATTGTCTCTGAGCTGGTTGAGGAAAAGTTGTGGTTCATTTATGCCATGGGAAATCTCTGTTTTCTTGCAGCGAAAAAAACGAATCAGCTCTACCTGGGGCATGAAATCCAACATAATATCCACTTGGCTTCTGTTCATTTCTCTACTCTGTATAATAAAACCACATTTTAGGTACAAGTTATAAAATGCATAATAATGTACTATAATATACCAGCTAAACAAAACACATAACAAAAGGTTCCAACAAAGGAATTAATTATCTTTTTATATCAACCTGCAAGACAAGCAAAACCAATTATTTCTTCATAATTTCAGACTTTACCTTTGTGATAGGATTGAGAGGGGTTGACTGAGGATTTGCTGTGGATGAGAAACTCTGCAAGCGAGACACTAAAAGTTATATTTGAATGTCAGAGAGTAAGGGTGTGATTTGGGTATGGCAGCAACGCCTTGGTTTTGTATAGAAAGTCAGAAAAATAAAGGCTACAAAATAAAAACAAATTCAAAATACAATGAATTTTCACAATAAAATATAATTTCATTATGTAATTTATATTATATTTAATATATTTAGAAGAATAAAGTAAAGCAGAGGCTTGGTGGAGGTGATTAGAAAGTAGAATATGGCACTGATATTATCTAATTAAGTTGCTATGAGAAAGATTAAAAAAGATGAGAAAAGAATGAAATAGAATAGAATAGAAATGCAATATAAAACACTCTACCTTTTTGATCCTGAGTAGGACTAAGTAGTGTTGGCTGAGGATTTGTTGAGAGATACTGAAATTTAACCATTCAGAGCAAGGGTGTACTTTGTGTACAACAGCCACACCTTCTTCTTGTATAGAAAGCCAGACAGTGAAATACTCCAGGTAAAAATCTGGCCAACTGCATCTCTGAAGTTCTTGTTTCTTCATCTAACCCAACTGCACCACTCAGCTCGCTCATCTCCTGTCCTGAAAAGTTTTTGGGTGAAACCATTCAGTGCCAGAGCTTCCTGCTTCAGTGTTCCTTGTATTTGTCCAGTCAAACCCATGTCACTGATCAACAAAAAAATAATCCAGCTCGTCATGCTGCTTACTGGAAAAGTTATCAGATCTTCTACTGCGGTGCATGAACAAGGTGGTGAGTTCACCTCATCTAATGCTCGCATTGGAGAACAGTTGCTCACCATTGCACAAGGCAAAAGGAGCATGGTGGAATATACCCTAGAGTTTTGCACATTAACAGCAGGAAGTGGATGGAATGAGCCATCCACTAAAACCTGAATACTGTTGGGGTCTTGATGGGGAAGTGCTCACTGAGCTTGCATGCTGAGGTGATCAGGTGTTTACCTGAACAACTTAATCAAAAACTAACAAGTTTACTAGGAGGCAATCTACCATGTAACAAATAACGGGCATCCTGAACCCATGCAGCTCAGATGAGCCAAGCTCAGCCTCGCTGGGCGTGAGACAAAGAAAGTGGAAGTCATATCAGCACTGGCCCAATTTATCTATGTGCCAAGATCCTCACTCTACAAGACAGTGCTTTGCACCATGAAACCATTTTATTCTTGGTCATTTCCAGCACTAAGCATCCAATTATCCTGGGAATTCTGTGAGTATGAGGTTATGACTCTCACATTTCATGGCAGGACAAGAAGACTACCAAATGGTTGCACCATAAATGCTTGCACCTCCCACGTATCGTCCTTGCCTCAACTTCTGTTGAGAATCCCAACCCTGCTGTCACTCTGATAATTCCTGAAGCTTATCATCACCTCAGTGAGTTGTTTAGTAAAGCCAAAGCTAAAATCTACCTCTCCACAGACTGTACGACTGGGCCATAGATCTCCTGCCAGGCACCATGCCACCACACAACTGTTTCTATCCTTTATCTCTCTCAGAACAATTTCAGGAAGCCCTGCAGCAGGGTTATATACATCCAGCTTACTCCTTCAGCATGCCTCTTCTTTGTGAAGAAGAAAGGGGACGACTTACTCCCTTGCATAGACTGTTGAGGCTTAAATCAAATCACTGTGAAATATCCTTATCCTCTCATTTATTTCACCTCAATAGACAACAAAAGCACTGCTTAGTGAGCCTATGCCCCCCCCTTTCTGATGAAAATGAATTCATTTTAATTTGTTTCTTCTGTAAAACATTTACTGGTGGAATTAAGAAAAAGTCCTGAATCCTTTCTTCACACTTCACAGAGTTTCTGTTCAACTGTTCTAACTACCTGCTAGAGACTTTCCTCTCAGCACACATCTCAAAGGAACAGCTTTACCTCAAGGCACTGACCCTGAAGTCTTTCATGAATGTTAAATAAACTAAATTAAAATATAAAAGATATAAATAATGCATATAATCAGTGGAGATGGGTGGAAGAGATGCTCAGTCACATGCTGTAGTGTCCTTACATTATTTGGTTTCTGCAATTTCCCTTGTAAATACAAGTACAATGCTTTCACTTTAGAGCACTATCCGGATCTAGGGTACATCATGCTTATCATCTTGTACTGTCATGGGCGGATCTGGGAGGTGGGGTGGGGTGTGGTGGGGGGGCTGAAATCTGATTGGCCCCCTGAAGTGCCCCAGTACCGTCACTAGCGTAATCAGTCGCTTAGAATGACGCTGAGATTATAGATGAATGCAATTCCACACCTGAACAGTTGGTGGCAGTAATGCACAAAACAGGAATGTCCACTGTTAATGAAACCCAGTAGTAGCAAGTGCGCGCGCTTCTCGCAGCCATGCGCTCCATTCACAGTTTACTGCTTGCTTCTGGAAAAGTTCACTGGTCTCACACCATCATTTTACCATTGTGTGTTATTTTAAGCGTGGTGACACACGGCCCTCTCACATGCGGTACAGATTTATTTATTTATTTAATAAAGCAATTTGGAAGGAATTTGCAGCTTTACTAACCGATTATAATTCACGTTCAGCAATGGGGTGAGAGACAGAGCCGTTATTAAACCCTAATATTCTCCAATTAATTGAAAAGTGCATGTGATGGCGTTTGAGCTCAGAGCCTGGGCATGGTTAGCGATCACACCGTGCACGAGCCCAACCGATTCTGTACGGAGTGATCACACTTGTCGATCTAATCTTTAGGGTCAAATGCGCCATGTGTAAATATGATGAAATATGATGAAAAATACCAATTTCCTAGGTAGTTGCTCTCCAGCGGCTGTGTGTGTGTGTGTGTGTGTGTAAAAGAGAGATGTATTAATTTCAAACTGACAGTGTTGGTGGTTTCAAAAAGTTAAATAGAGTTAAGCGTGTTCAATGTAAAACATATGATGAAAAAAACATTTGTGCTAATACAATGTAAAACACCCATGACTTTAAAATACCCGCATGTGTCCAGTGAAGTTGCTCACTTGCAGTTTAAATAGACTAAATGCTTACAAAAGGGACAGTGCATGGATGTTCTACATATACTTGGGGCCTCTGTGTAAAAGGTGACCACTTTATGGCCCCTGTCTTTAGATTAGCCATAAATTAAATTAGCCATTTATGTTTATGTATTTGCTATAATAATAATAATAATAATAATAATAATCATCATCATCATTTTATTATTATTATTTATTACATTAAGCAGCCCATCCAAAGGTTAATCACCATCAACATACTGACTTTAAATAAATGATATCCCAAGTAATACAACACAAAAACAAAACCTACAGTCTGAAGCATATGTATATATTTATTGGTGTGTGTGTATTTGAGGTGTATTCTAGTTAATATTTCTCTGTACAATACACACAATACAATTATAGAAGACTTTGATACTTTTCGGTAATTTAACAAATACTGTGTAGTAACTGTATTTGTATACATAAATAATGAAAGAAACGTAACAGTGTAGCTGAACACATCATAATTTACCCTTCATATTACCTGATCTCATGTTGCCTCACCAGGAGAAGTTATTATAGTGCTCTAAATGTTTAGATGTTTAGTCCAGGACTAGACATGAACTCTATTTACATGCTATTGTAGTATCTGATATATTAATAATAATGAAAAAGATAAACAAACACAATACTCGAATTTATTTATTTTTTTTAAAAAATGTAAAAGTCATGTATAAAGACAAAATAGTAAACCTCGTATTTCGTAATCTTGTATACACATTCCTCGTATTACGTTAGACTGAAAACGACATAGAATCTAGTAAACACTGCTGCTCAGAAAACACTGATCGCAGTCTGATAGTACTGCATAAATCAGATGCATTAACATAACATGCAATATGAATAAATGAGTGTTCATTGAAGTGTGCGAAACAGATGACCCAATACAAATTAATACTGAAACCAATAAAAAGTGTAAGTAAGGAAGAAGTAAATTAATTTTTAATTGACCATACAGTACAAGAACACAAAGAAAATGACTGAATGCTAAAGAACTGAATTTTAAAGAACAGTTAATGCATATATATTAATAAATCAAAGGCTAAACATGTATTGCTTTATAAGTTAACCACAAGATTTTGTACCCAATATGAAGTTTAACATCTTAAAGACTATCTTAAACTATCTTATCTTAAAGTATACACACAGATGCACAGATATGAGGTTATAAGAGGTTTGACAGACAGGTGCTAGGAGCATAAGAGATTAACCGCAGTGAAACAGGATTGTGAAAGAGGAGAATCGCTACTGGATTTTAAAGATGGTGAGGAACTCGCGCTCAAAGATCTCACTCAGTCTGGCTCCCATCTTCCCAAACTCATTATTCTGCACAAAGAGAGAGAGAGATGGAGATGGAGATGTGAGGGATGTTTGTGATATACAAAGTATTGACGTTATCCTTGACTTTAAACTATTAGTCTAATAATTGTATGATTTGGATGCATCGATTTAAAAGGCAGCAAATAAATTGATTTAAAAGAACAACTCCATCTACATGGCAAAATCATCTGTAAATTAACATTTGGCTTACACAAGATTATGAACAAAGTTGGTCATGAATTGATGGATCGGGGATACTAAATCTTATCATGTCATATCATACACTATATGGCGAAAAGTTTGTGGACATCTGCCCATCACACCCATATGTATTTCTTCCTCAAACTGTGACCACAACGTTAAAAGCACACAACTGTCTAGAACGTCTTTGTAAGCTGTAGTGTTACAGTTTCCCTTCACTGGAACTAAGAGACCTAAACCTGTTCCAGCATGACAATGCTCCTGTGCACAAAGCAGCTCCATGCAGACATGTCGGAGTGGAAGAACTCGAGTGTCATGCACAGAGCCCTGACCTCAACCCCACTGAACACCTTTGGGATGAACTGTAACACCGACTGCACCACAGACCTCCTCACCCAACATCAGTACCTGATCTCACTAAAGCTCTTGAAGCTGAATGAACACAAATCCCCACAGCCTCGCTCCAAAATCAAGGGGATTAAATCTGGAATGGGACGTTCAATAAGCGGGTGTGAAGGTGCACAAACTTTTGGCCATATAGTGGTATATTCAGTGGAATCATCAAATATTGAATCATTGACTTAAGAACTGAAATTGTATCATGTAATGTAATGGAAGTCTGAGATTTACACCCCTACTATGTACAACATTGCTTCCATGTAATGACTGAAATATGAGCGTTTCTACATTTACAAAATAGAAGAGAGGTGGTGGGGCTTTCTACAAGCTCTAAAATAGAAAACATCTGTTGAAGATTGAACTGATGACAAATCTGTACTGTGTAACTTGAGTCTGTTCTGAATATAAACAACCCCAAAGCTTTGCAAGTGCCTCTACTATACAACACACACACACACACACACACACACACACACAGTATTTGCATCTCACCTTGTTGAAAATGCGGCAGTTCTTAAAGATGAGCCTGACGTCTTCCACAAACTCTCTCATTGTTTTATACTCCTTGTTCTGCAGTTTGGTCTTCACTCTGTCCAGCCACATGGGCTTAGAGATCATCTTGGTGTACCTTGGCACCTGTACAAGGACACGGGTTAATAAAGATCATGCAATATAGTAACTAAATAAATTACAGCATGCCATTTTTTACAGCATGGATGAAATTTGTCGCATGATAGAAGGGCTGACAAATAATACATAAATATCCAAGGGTATAAACACTGACTATACATCACATCCTGTGAGTAATCTGTGAGAAATATACAGAAAAAAGGGGAATGTAAAAATTCTGTGGAAAACTCTTACTGTTGCAGTGGGATCGCTAGTGAACACGCGCAGTGCGTCTTCCTTATATAAACACAACAGCAAATACTCACAGCGCTGATGAAAGGAGACATAATAATCAGAACATAATCAGAAACAGAAGTGTGTGTGTGTGTGTGTGTGTGTGTGTGTGTGTGTGTGTACCATAACGTTTCCAGAAACAGGACTGTTGAGAACACCTTCATTGGTCATGTAAATCCACAATCTCTGGTTAGTCTTTAACACACAGAAAGTGCACATCCAGTCGCTCCTGCGCGCACACACACACACACACACACACACACACACACACAGCGCTGTTGGTTAAAAGCCAGTGTTGTGCTGTCTTTTGTCTGAAATCTCTTGCTCGCGCGCTCTATTTCTCTCTCACCCAAGAGTTCTTTCCTGTAGCACTGGTAAGTGACACTGATGATGGAAAGCTCGTGGACACTCATCACAGCACAACAGATTTCCCGCAGAGTTACAAATGAAGCACACATCATCGTTATCCTGAACCAGCTGGTTACAAGAAAAAAATTCAGTTTAAAAAAGGGTTCTTTCTTTTCTGTTTTAATCAAATATGAACCCTACTGTGCCCTCGAAAAATACTGGATAACACCTTGGCGTAAAAAATGTCAGGAGTGGGATTTCTGCCTCTCCGATGAGTATCAACTATACATGTGCACAAGACTGTTTTTAAACCACACTCACAGAGCTATTATTTTTGTTTGTGTCATGGATTTACCCTCACTGCAAGTGCTGTGCGCTCTCTGTGATCTCCACCGTGCACAGCGCTGCAGCATGTGCTTCTGGTTCAAGCCACTAAGGCCAACCACACCCAGCATGCATTGCGACCTTGTGTAAGCGGATGCTTGATTTGTCTTGGCTGCTTTGCATCAAAACTAATTATTGCTAATATATAAGGACTCGCTTGTTCACGCTATAATTGCAAAGCACTGTAAGTACATAGCCAAGCCTCATTCTTTATTCTTTAGTCTCACTGGATTCTGATACTGACTCTATTCTGGATTTTGTCTCTGTCTTGCTTTGGATTTTTGTTTCCTGTGATTTTGACCATTGCCTGTCTTTTGGATTCTGATGTATTGGATTACCTATGATAAACCTGTCTTTATATATATATGTAAGTAGACAGGCAGTTACTAAGGATGCATGAATAAATGATCACACGGCACTTTGTTTGTTTGTCCTGTGAGCTTCATATCTTACAGTCTTCTTGCACCTGGATAAACTATAAACCTCTCAACTTGTTGTGTCTTGCAAGATATCAATCCTGATTCCCTTTAATCTCTCTAATCTCTACCAGGTGTCCTATGAAACTTTCTGCCATTTTTGCCGGTGTAATAAAACAATAGTTTGCCTCTTGTACCTGCCTATCTGGGACAACTAACTACTAACACATTACTGAAATTACAGATTAGAGAATCATGACAAGTGTCTGATACGTGGGTTTCATGGGTCATGGGTTTGAGACTCACCGAGTCGATATGCTGGCACAGACGACATTGACACTCCCCTTGATGGACATATAGGATGTCCTTCTACAAACACAACATACACATTTTGGTCTGAATGGTCTCAGCAAAAATGTTTTTAACACTTATAATAATCGAAAGACAGAGAGAGAGAATAAAAATTGTGTTTGAATAGAACATACACTACGATGACTTTTTTACAACATCCGTAGCAATATTTGTAGCGTTAATTACCTTCACCAGGTAGTTTAGTGTTTTGCCATGACACAGTATGTCTTTCTCCCAGTGTCCGTCTGTCAGAGTTATCTCCTGCTTTACAAACTCCTCAGGAGTGAACCAGCGCTCCTCTGTGCGGATGCTCTTACTGCGTGACCCAGCTGTACACAAACACACACTTGGAAATACACTAACACAACATGACAAAGTGAATTTTTTCTTAATAATTTCAAGAAAGAGACAAAAGGGAGACTAGTGAGTGAACAACTGCTTATAGCTGCTATAGCATAAGTGAGAACAGGGACTAACTTTTTTTGTGGACGTTTCACGCCATTCACTGTAACTATAAATGGAGTAGTATGATATAATTGTTTAATATAAAAAATGTAATTGTTGGCAAATTGTTGTCTTATAAGAAGAGCAAACCCTTTCAGCATGTGCCATTATAGGAAAATATTCATTTCTGGTGATAAGAGCAACACCTCTTCATCACACCACCTTGTCTTTGCTTATTTTCCAATAACAGGACATCCTCAATCTGTTTTATTATCTATCGTATTGTTCACTTGTCATAATGTGCCCAGTTTCCCAAAACTATTGCTTTGTACAATAAACTGTTAGCTCACTGAGGCTATCAGAGTTTAACAACATCAGGTTTAGTTCCGATTACTTACTTGCAAATCTGCTTTTATATAAAGTCCCACTGAGTGAGCCACAGCTCACTGGTAAAGCAAAAGAGCTAAATTTAGACAAATCCACATGCTCGCCAACTTCTTCTTCCTCCTCTTCTTGTTTCAGTTTCCATTCCTCTTCTTGGTCTTCACTTGATCCATTTGACGCTACACTGGATACTGACTCTAACAGACACCAGTTGAGCAACGCTGTTTTATAAACAGATTTACAAACACATAAATTTTTTATAAGAGACTGCAAATATATATGGCATGCATGTGTGTGTACTAACTGGGGCTAGGGGCTTCCAAAGAACTGACAGGAAGCTGAATTTTCTGGTTCTGTGAAAAGTAAAAATCAGATATTTTGGCATATTATTGAGCTACACAATAACAAATATTGAAAAATACACTGCTCAAGACCTTCTGATTATATTGTCTTTTTGTCATTGGAGTCTGTAGATGTCCTCCCTAAGAAGAAAATAGAAAAAAGAAATATATTACAAATTAATGCCTTGTTTACAGCACCAAGCCCAATCAGATATTATATTTACCTCTATAAGTGTCTGCAGTGGAGTGTTTTGGCAGAAGATGCTCCGTTTCCAGTTCCTGCAGTTTCCTTTCCCAGCAAACTTCTCAAATTCATTTCCAGTGAACCAGCGACCCTGAGACTGGATACTCTTGTACCCTACAGGAACAAAACAAACATACACTTTAAATAAACCACATGTGAGGAATAAAAGCATGACCAGGTGATGAGGTGGTGTGATTCGGCCTTTTGTCCACAACAAACAATTGTATTTATTGACGAACAGCACACTCTTTTTAAACTATCCATTAAAAATGCCAACCATGCTGTGATCCATAAGCTGAATGGTGAAGTTGTGTTATCTGGGGTTTGTTACATTATCTGTTCAAGCTGTCACACCTACAGCAGAGTCAGCGAAGGAACCTCTCACAGCATCCAACCAGGGCCCACACTGATTCAACCTCCAGTTCCCAGCAATGCCCACAAACTTTCACACTTACTGGCTCACCTTCTACTAACACACACATGCCTCTCATCTCACGCTACTACAGAGACTTTGAATGGACTCTCCAAACACACACTTCGCAAAGCAATTTTTTCATCTGTTATTGGAAAGCTTAATCGTCCTGTATTGCTGTTCTGATTTTGACTCTTTGCTCAGTTCCTGGTTTATGAGTCCCTATCTTAAACGTTTCCTGTTGCTGTTTGCAGTTCGTCTGACCTCAGCCTGCCCTTGACCTTGGATCATGCCTCTGTTGCTCTTTGCTGTTCAGCAGACCCTACTGTTTATTGACTTTGTTCTCTCGCTGCTGTCTTGGATTCTGTTTGCCCTGAACTGTTTAAGTAACATTAACTACCGCATTTGCATCCGCAGTCTGGTTGTCTGTCTGTCTGAATAGGACCGCGGGTAATGTTGGACCTGACTAACCAGGGCCATGCCTAGATGGAGAGCCCTCCAAAAGTCTTGGAAATAAAATGATTTTGGTTTCTAATTTCATTGATTTTGATTCTACCTGTTATTATAGAAATAAATAATAACTTCCATTATAAATTCTGCTTTTCTACCTGCTGAAGGCATGAGACATGGTGAGCTCAGCAAAGGAGCTAAAAAGTGGGCCAGCTTCCAAGCAACCATTTACTGGGTGTCATGCCTGAACATGAACACACACCAGAGGACACTGACTACAATTCCCAAGAACACACACTCTCTGAAAACATGGCTGATACCGTAATGCAATCAGACAATGAAACGGACTATGAATCCCAAGAGCAAATGCCTACAGACAATACGGCCAACATTCTCCCTCGCTCAGAGACGCATGACTTCTAATCACACACACACACACACACACACACACACACATTCAGCCTGGACTCTTTTAAAAGAAGCTCAGTGTGCTTCGCGAAGCATTAGTTTAGGTCCTCAGTGTGTCTACTCTCGCCAAGCCTTTCCATTGTGTTTGCTGTTCTAGTATTTTGACCAAGTTTCTGTGTTTCTGGATGTCTGTCTCTGCTCTGCCTTATTCTCGTGGTTTGCTCATTGCTGGAACTTTTGCCTTTTTACTGAGTCTGGTTTTGCCTACTGATTTGGATATGATCTCTGGATTGTTTTAATAAACTGAGTAATCTGCACATGCATCCCGCCTGGCCTGGTTTTCATGACACTGGGCAGTAAATACAGTATAGTTAAATTAAATAAGCTTCCAAGTTAGATGTTAGTGTGTAACACAGAGATGAAAAGCTAATGTTAACTTGTCTTTTTATGCTTATAGTGGAGTCTGTTAGTGTAATTAAGAGAAAAAGGGAAACCTAACAATTAAATGTAACATCATAAATATATTACATACTTTTATTTATACTTCAAATAATAAGTATAGCTATAGATTTTGATCAATGCCAATCTTTTCTAAGGTGTACTCATAAAGTATGATGTGGTTGGTTATGTTTCCATTTTACGGTCTCTCTGAATATTGGTTGCTATAATTTAGCAGGTTACGCTGAAGTTGTGTTCGAATATCTTGATCCATGTGACCCTTTTTAAAATGGATCATCTGCCCCTCTAAAGGTCTCTGCATGACCCTGGACCTGACTGTATGCAGCTATAGCAGTCGTTCCTTCACCTGTCTCTCTTCTTTCTCTTTTAAAGTTAAGACAAAAAATGCAGCTCATCAAATACACACTCTCCTCTGTCCTGCACATTTTACAGTATTAGAAAACTTAAGTTACAGCTTTACCTCTAACTGTTACAAAGAGCTGACCGTGGATACTCTGTCCATAAATGGTAAATAAACTTACAAATGAAAATCTACTTACAGAGAATTAGTAAGAATTAAATCAGTGTTGCTATCCAATAGGAAGATTAGTGTTTTGTGACCTTGTCTGCCTTTGTATTTATCTTTATTTTCAACAAAACTGAATAACAGGATGAAGGCGTACCTTTGGCCATTTTGTCCCGATACAGAGTGCCGTCTTTATCACCGCAGGTAACAGGGAGCTGATATTTATAAAACTCCCACATCCAAATATCTGCCTTCTCTCCTTTTTTTACAGGAGTGGCTGACAGAGAGAGAGAAAGAAATATTTTTTAAGATTTTGAATTTGAAAAAATTAATAAAGCTATCAATGCTAATAATAAACCATGTACACTGTAGCATAGGAGACATATAATAGCTTTTCCAGCACTAAAAATCAGTTTTAACAGGTAGACCTCCCTAAACCAGATAGTAATAACGGTACAGCAGAAGTATTGTCCTGTAATTATTTGCAGTCTTGTAACATCAGTCTTTGAATATTCTCTTACAGCTCTATTCCCCTATAGCTCAGTGTCAAACTAGCAACTCTACAAACTTTACAAATCCCCAAAGGCCATATATGTTATATATGTGGTAATTACCATACATTCTGTACTGTACACAATCTGTATATGTGAAACTGATACTGCACATCCTAATCCAGTATTGACTTTAATGTTTAACTTGCATCACTTTTCATGCTCCTTTCACATCTAATCAGCTAATAATGCCTGTCAGAAATATCATAAATATGATGCGAGTGCATATGAACACCACTGCAGTATCATCACAAATTGGGAATTTTGTTACTCTGTGAATCCTGACCTTCTCACTTGGGGACTGCAGCAGATGGAAAGATCTGAGTGGTAATTTTACATCTCAACCATGCAGTTTTGCATTTTCTTTCATTAAGGCAAACTAAACCCACCATTTATGATATAAAAGAGAAAAATAAAAATAAAAAAGGTTTTCTCACATCCTCCAATTTCCTCATGTAATTATTTTTTCCCCCACGTCTAACTTTTTCTCAAGCTATCCACTTTTTTTCTCATGTCTTCCATTTTGTTCCAACCACATCCAGTTGAACACACACCACATCGTAATTACCACCTTCAAACGCGTAGGCGCAAACTTCCGAGCAGGACTTGAAGGAATCTTATTTAACAACCTTTCCTCAGTTAAAGTGATGTGTTTGAGCAGAGAAAACACTAAAATGTGCACCACAGGAGTTCTCCAGGACCAGTGCTGGGAAACCAGAGCCTCATTTCTTACTTAGACTAAATGTGTCTAATGTGTCTTAGACTAAATGTGTTTCATAATTTTTCCCCAAATATTATTTATCTTTTAGATTCTAATGAATGCATTTTAATTCTAAAACATGAAACAAACAGGATCAGAAACTGACTGAATGTCGGCTTCTTAGCTGGTTTCTTCTGGTTACGATTGGAGTCAGAGGAAGGGCCTGGTTCTTTCCCCTCCTCTGTTTCATCAAAGCTTTTCTTTCTCTTTCTTCCACCCATCTGTCCATCTGCTTTATCTTCTTTGCTCTGGCTTGAGTCTTGCTTGCTTGGTTCCTCTGCATCAGGGAACTCCATATGAATCTTAAAGGAGCCTGAAACAAGAGTCACTCCATCTTTAAAGATAATATACGAACATGAAAGCACCATGTAAAGCACTGAACCCCAATAAAGATGAGAATTTGTGTTCACCCTTAAACTGCAAACACTTAATTCAACAAAATAGTGAAAATTACACAACAAACAAGAACAAAAAAGATGCAAATCCTGATGGAGTGACTGACCGTCCAGGAGGCTGTTTCGGAGCGAGCGGAGAACCGGATATTTCTGTAAGATGTGATTCTTAAACACACAAGTCCAAAACAGCTTCACACACTGTCCTCGCTGCTTCTCCACCCAGTCCAAAATCTCATACACACCTTCCTGCCTTCTGTTTTTACACTTCATCTTTAGTACTTTCTGCAGAGAGAGAGAGAGAAAGAGAGAGAGACATAAGGTGATGTTATTTATTGTCTTGGATTTGCCACTCGTTGCGATCTTGGTGATCTCCGCTGCCCACAGCGCTGCAGTACGTGCTCACGGATTCACACCGCTACACGCTGTATAAGGACTCGCTTGCATGCTATACTCGTGAAGCACTGTTTGTTTTATCCACCCAAAGCTAACCCTTTGTCCTTGTTCTTTCTCTCTCTCCGGTTTTGATCTTTGTATTTTGGAAATGTGCCTCTGCTACTTCTGATTGCTGTGATGTTGACCTTTGCCTGCCTGTTTTGGATTCTGACATTGGCCTCAGGACCAGCTGGCAGACGTGTTCACAAGATAATCCATTTTATTCACTTCACCTGTCAGTGTTTGAATATTATGGCCGACTGAAGTGTATGTACTGTATATACTTTGTGTATCTATATGAGCATATTATGTTGCATATACTTTATGTCCAGAAATTACATTATTACATGGAACTTGTACTAACAAAATTATACAAGCAGTGAGACAGTAACAAATTTAAGAACAACATTTTTCAGGATTGTTGCATTATCACTAATTTAAAATTAAACAAAATTTTATATCTTTCATAATTAACACATCCACACTTCCTTGCTTGTAAGGAGTAATAATAAATGCAAATTGTATGACTAATCTCCAGTGATTCTGACGCTGTAAATGGGCAGTATCTCAGGCGGGAAGCCTCTCAGTGAGGAGGTTAGTCACAAACATCCCGCTCTTTTCAGTGAGTCACATGCTTTTACTTTTAAAAAAACAATAAGAGCCGACTCATTCGATTCATTGCCATTTATGCACTAACCAAAAATGTTTGGGATATTATGTCCAGTGGTTGATTTAAAAAAAAAAATTTTTTTGCCAGATTACGTCTGAAACCGTGTAATGAACTCTTATTCTCCATTGCTTACATTTACAAAAAAAAGAAAGAGAAAAAAAAGCAACCGCTCGGATAGGCGAGTCGGATCTCAACGGTCACGTAAATGATTCGGCTCAAAGAGTCGACTCGTTTGCTAGCGTCTCGTTAGGTTACTAATACATCTAACGATAAAATCATACCTATTAACATTGCATTCACACAGTAAAGAGTTGCTATCTAATAATAAACATTGATTAAACTTTAATATGCAACCTGATAGGCTACAGAATACAGGTGTGTTCTGTATACACTACACTATTAGTCTTATCTCAGGTGTAAGAAAAAAGACTCATCATGTGCAGTAAAGAGCATCTCTTGCCTTGTAGAGGTCCTCAGGTACCAGGTTATGGTCTCGGAGCTGGTTCAGGAAGATGTGCGGTTCCCCCATGCAGGAGATCTCTGTCTTCTTGCAGTGAAAAAACCGAGTTAAGTCCTCCTGAGACAGGAGATCCAGCGGATCCATCCAGTCTCTGTTCATCTGTCTACTCTGTATAATAAAACATGCATTATTTTGCATAATTGTGCACATGCATATGATACAATAACACCAGTTCTATAAGCTCCTCGGTAATAATTCCTTAAATCTAACCTAAACAAAGTCAAAAACCAACTTCTACTGTCACATTCTACCTTCCTGATCTCCAACAGAGCTGAGTGGCTCGGCGCTGATCACTGATGGTTTGTTTTGGTGATATAAATCTGAAATTTCCACGAATATCCCGCCTGCTCGTATTACACCACCAAGCTCACGCGCGCAACCGATAACCGGAAGTTACTTAACGAAACCGAAAGTTAAGCTGTAGGCTAGGGATTTGACAGATCTGTAAACAGTTGTGGCTTTTTCACATAAAAACAGAATGACGCAGTGGTGGACAGCCTACAGAAAGTGGCTGATGTGAGGCCTGGAAATATCTGAGTGAAGATCATCACAGCATGTTTTCCTCAACAGACTTACACGGGACGTTTTCTGTCCACCATGGAAATTTCAAACAATCCATGCACAAAAGACCAAAGCATGCACTTGTTGTGTAAATTATATTTGTCTTGAGACAAAATCTAAATATGGATATACGGAAAAAAAAAGTGGTTAAAAATATAAACTGGCATTTTTCTCTTGTCCCACCTTCTTGATGACCAACCTGCCTATATATATATATATATATATATATAGATGCAAGATATAACAGTTAAAATAAGATTATATATACTTCTTTATGATTTTGTTTGACATACATCTCTTGTAATTGTTAAAACAAATAGTTTCATCATTAACATTTTTACATTTTTATGCACTGAAATTGTGTCCCACACCATGCGTGCATCACTGTTACCAAAATGTATTTAGTCTGGTAGAGTATGAGAAAAAAAACAGCGAGTCACATTACACAGAGGAAACATCATCATAAAGCAATTTGCTAACACCGTAGGTTGACCAGATATGACAGGTGTCAAAATATGTGACCCCTTGTGTCTAGGTCTTGCTTTTGATCATAGAGATGACATTTTTTTTGGTTATACAAGGTAAGGACAGATAAGTCGCTTGAAATGGTTTATTTAGTGTGTCAGACATTTTCTCCCAAGTAACAGTGGGGTCAAATATCCTGATGGCCCATTTAAATAGACCAGTAGCCTAAAGTTGTCATGTGAGGTCAGCTTACTTGTTTTTTTTTCTTTTAAAGTACACAAATAGGCTATTCTGGCAATCAACTATATTGCATTTAATCTAATGTGACAAGCAGCTAAGCCTTTATGATGCGAATAACCAGCACCAATAGTAGGGAGGCCATATAGGGACCGTGGTGGGCCAGTGCCATCCTGACTTGCAACTGGCCCATTCAATCATAAAGTGTTGGAATATGAGAGTTTAAAAAAAACCTAATAGGTTCTAACAGCATGAGAAAACAATTTTATTGGTAAATAAAGAGCATGGATTAAATATCCTGCATAAATAAATCATAAATCATGATAAATAAATAAATCATATTATATCTGTGATAGTAGCGACATCCCGACAGGCCAACACCCCCTGCGTTTTTGGAATTATGAAGTGATGTGAATAAAAATGCACCTTGATATGCAAAGCATGCGATTGTAATCATGAAGTGCAATGTTGTCCCAAGAAAATTCTGGGCAGGACAGTACAGGTCAGGAACAGATCATACTCTTATTATGTATAATGGTGTTTAACTAACATTAGAAATTTGCAATTTGCAATATTGAATCCTGAAATGAAACATCAATTATTGTTGCAATTTCAAATTCAGTCATTTGTGGAATACATTTGCGTTGGTCAGAAATACACCTGATTGTGTTTGAGGGCAAACTGTTTGGTATGTTTCTTTAGAAAACACAAATTAGCAGCTAACCTTAATTACTAGATGTTCTATCATTATTTGAAGCATAACATGATGTAAATAAGTGCTGCAATAACTTTGCTAACCTTGTTCTATGCAGGCCAGCTCTACAGTTTTACACCGACTGATCCTGAGTAACACCTAATGACTTCATGAATGAACACAAATGACCACTGCATATTATTAATAAAATATATGCTATAAATAAATAATATTTACTATTGTCCTCATACATAGTTGCCCACACATGGTGCTGTCCTATGGTGTGACAGTGTTGCTCTGTGTTTGCGTTTGTCTCATCTTAACTGTGTGCTCTGTTTCTTAATGCACCTGGCACTTAGTGTATTTTATATGCTTATGCTGATGTTTTTTAATTTTATTGTAACAGTATTTGTATTATACTGTTGCTGTGCATTTATTTTATTTACCTATAGCACACACCAAGACAAATTCCAATCATTGTTGCATTAATAATAAAATATAATATATAATATATAATATAATGCAGTGTTGCATTTGTAATAAAATATCAAATCTCTAAATACAGTAATGTAATATAATATAATATTGCACTTCAAGTGTGTTTTACACCCCGTTACTACAACATTCAGAATGTGGAAATCTCATTTTCTGTATGTTTAGTGATTCTTTTTGTGTAATATTGCCCTTGTGAGTCTTGCATCCCACTGTACTGAATCCACACTGTATCCTAACACTACAAAACGTTAGCTATCCTGTGAAGTAGTGGACTATAATCTTGATCATCTTGAATCTTACATAGTTTCTCATGTCATGCACTTTTTAGACGGTCCCTTACTGACTGCTTCACTATAAAGCCCGGGTGACCTGGGTTTCTGAAAGATTAGCTTCAGTGGACTTTAACGGGACAAAATGACTAATTGTACTTGGTTCTCTGTCCATTCCAGAGAAAGAAAATACACACGTTGATATTATTTGTCTTTATTTCTTGAGAAATAGAAGAGAGAATCTCAAATGTGCAGAGAATGTCCAATATAAAACCAACTTTACGGACATGAGCTCGTGTTGAAGCTAATATTAAACTTGACAGTTTGTTTTTCAGATAGCGTGGCTGGCTAGTATTTAAGTAACAACAAGCCAGAGAAGCCCCTCGTATAATGTAATTAATCTGATAAAGAAACTATCAATTTAATGTTAGCTTCCCTACAACTTTAACACGAACTTCTTTATATGACTTTTCAGTGCCTCTGCACACGCTAAGCCAACCACGGATAGTTCCGTGTAAACACTTAAACCGGAAACCAGCAACCGGAAGTGATGTTCTATGAATCATGGGAAAAATCTGCATGGAGCCGCAACGTCCATGTTTCTTTTTTTTGTTTACAGTCGATATTGCGGACTAACATGGGAAGTTTGGAGATTGCAGTTTTAGATTTATATCACCAAAACAAAACATATAAACCCACTCAGCCCTGTTAGGGACCAGGAAGGTAGAATTTGACATTTAGAAGGTTGTTTTAACATGCTGAAAGTGCAGAAGTGGTCTGTGGAACTTTTAGCTCAGAAACACATAAGTGGTGTTTTATTGTACTTTTAAAATAATGCATGTTTTATTGTACAGAGTAGACAGATGAACAGAGACAGGATGGATCCGCTGGATCTCCTGTCTCAGGACGACTTAACTCGTTTTTTCCACTGCAAGAAGCCAGAGCTCTCCTGCATGGAGGAACCGCACATCTTCCTGAACCAGCTCCGAGACCACAACCTGGTTCCTGAGGACCTCTACAAGGCAAGAGATGCTCTTTACTGCACATGATGAGCCTTTTTTTGGGATAGGTTTCATGCTCGAGTAGCGATATATCTTCTCTCTCTCTCTCTCTCTCTGCAGAAAGTACTAAAGATGAAGTGTAAAAACACAAGGCAGGAAGGTGTGTATGAGATTTTGGACCGGGTGGAGAAGCAGCGAGGACAGTGTGTGAAGCTGTTTTGGACTTGTGTGTTTAAGAATCACATCTTACAGAAATATCCGGTTCTCCGCTCGCTCCGAAACAGCCTCCTGGACGGTCAGTCGCTCCATCAGGATTTGCATTTTGTTTCTCTTTTTTTGTTCTTGTTTGCTGTCTCTGTTTGCTGTTCACAGTTTAAGCATGAACTTGAACTTCGTTGAGGTTCATGCCTTTTTCATTACAGGCTTGCTTGAAGCTTTCATTTTCATTCAGAATATTATCTTATCTATCTAACGGATGGAGTGACTCTTGTTTCAGGCTCCTTCAGGTTTGATATGGAGTTCCCTGGTGCAGAGGAGCTAAGAAAGAATGAGCACGACTCAAGCCAGAGCAAAGAAGATAAAGCAGATGGACAGATGGGTGGAAGAAAGAGAAAGAAATGTAGAGAAGAAACAGAGGAAAGGGAAGAACCAGGCCCTTCCTCTATCTCTAATCTTAACCAGAAGAAAGCAGCTAAGAAGCCCACATTCAGTCAGTTTCTGGTCCTGTGTGTGTGTGTGGGTTACAATTAAAATGCCCTTTTTAAAATCTAGGGTACATAATATATGGGCACAAATGGCACATTTGGTCTAAGTAAGAAATGAAGCTCTGATGTTACAAGATAGCAAATAATTACAAGACAATATTATTAAAATAATTAAAATAAATTATTATTATTAAAAAATTTAATTCCTAACTCTGTTTCTCTCTCTCTGTCAGCCGCTCCGTTAATAAAACTAGAGGAGGTGGGAATTTGGATGTTGGATTGTTATAAATCTCAGCTCCCTGTTACCTGCGGTGATAAAAAAGGCACTCTGTATCGGGACAAACTGGCCAAAGGTACGCCTTCATCCTTCATCCTCCAACATTATTCAGTTTTGTTGAAAATGAAATAGAAAGGCGCAGTCAGGACTCAAACACTAACCTTCTGATAGCAACACTGATACACAAAGTGCAGACTTTCTGTATTAATTAAGCGTATGTGTATATAAACTGGGTGAACAGGGTAGGAACTACACCACGTTATACGTATATCTGGTCTCTCCTTTTTAACGACTGCTTCGCAGCATTAGATGTAACTATAATCACACTAAAAGTATGTGCCGTTCACCAGTAAGTACAATTGTTTGTTGTCGACAAAATGCCGAATCACACCACCTCATCCATTATTTCCTCACGTGTGGTTTATTTAAAGCGTATGTTTTTGTTCCTGTAGGGTACAAGAGTATCCAGTCTCAGGGTCGCTGGTTCACGGCAAGCGAATTTGAGAAGTTTGCTGGAAAGGGAAACGGCAGGAACTGGAAACAGAGCATCTTCTGCCAAAACACGTCACTGAAGACACTTATAGAGGTAAATATCATATCTGATTGGGTTTGGTGCTGTAAGTGATGCATACATTAATCTGTAGGTGCACTTTTTTGTTCTCTTTTCCATTTTCTTGTTTTTGTTAGGAGGGTCATCTACAGTCTCCAAGGGCAAAACAATACCATGATCAGAAGGTGTTGAGCACTTTTCACTTTACAGATTATTTTTCAATATTTTTCAGGGTGTAGCTCAATAAAATGCAAAGGAGCGTAAGTATCTAATTTTCTCTTTTCACAGAATCAGAAAATCGAGCTTCCTGTCAGCACTTTGGAAGCCCCTAGCCACCGTTAGTACACTCCCACACGCATGAGTGAATATATATATATAGCCTTTTATTTGATTTTTTACTGTGTTTGTGAATCCATCTGTAAAACAGTGTTGCTCAGCTGGTGTCAGTTGGAGTCAGTATCCAGTGTACAGACTGGGGAATCGTTTGAAGACTGTGAAGAAGAATGGAAAATCAAACAAGAGGAGGAGGAAGAAGACAGCAAGCCAGTGGATTTGCCTACATTTAACACTTTAGCTTTACCGGTCAGCTGTGGCTCAGTCAGTGAGACTTTAGATAAAAGCAGATTTGCAAGTACGTAATCAGAGCTCAGTCTAACGTTGTTTAAATCAGGTAGCGCGAGTTATTAGGCAAAGCAGTAGTTTTGGGAGTCAGTATTTGAGTTTGAAGGTGCTCATTGCAATGTTGTCGGGACTCACAGAGAAGTTCCCAGTTTGTAATTATGACATTGTGCGCACCTTCTGACAGGCATTATTTGCTGATTAGATGTGATGTCAGCATGAAAACATTAAAATGGCTCTGTTCTGTTAAAGCAGGTTTTGGGGAGTGGCTTAGTAGTACATGGTAAATAATGCAAGTTAAGCAATAAAATCTACACTGGATTAGGATGTGCAGTATCAGTATCACATATCCAGATTGTGTACAGTACAGAAAGTATGTTAATTAACACACAAAGATATATAGCCATTACGAATTGCTACTTACAAGATGGCAAATAATTACAGGACCGGTTTAGGGAGATCTACCTGTCCTGTTAAACCTCAGTTTTAGTGCTATAAAAGCTATTATGTCTCTCTACTACAATGCACAGGGTGTGTTATGGTTGATGACTTTAACAATTAATTTTAAATTGCAATTCTTAAGAATGGTCTGTTTCTTTCTTTCTGTCAGCTGCTTCATTAATAAAAGTAGAGGAGGTGGATTTTCGGCCATGGGATTGTTATGAAACTGAGCTCCCTGCTACCTACAGTGATAAAGAAGGCACTTTGTGTCGGGACAAACTGGCCAAAGGTACGCCTTCATCCTATCAAAACCTTCAGTTTTGTTGAAAACAAAAGGTAACTATATCAGCCAGTGGCAGTAATCTGGGTCCAAGCAGCTTGGGAGCCTTTGGATGCTGGTTTCTTTTTTAATTGTTAATGAAATGTGTTTTTCTTCAATGAAAGCTGAAATGATGAGACACAAGAAAAACTCGTAGCATACGTGCATGCATCGTGGATAGTACTGCGACCCTATGTGACGCGTAAATGTAGTGTACGCAGGCCATACATAACGATCAGCAAGTACATAGACAAATAAGAAGGAAGACAAAAGAGTATACATATCATAACAACACACGCCCAAGGTTTAAATGCACAGTCAAGTAACTGAACAAGGAAGCAAAGTATCAAGCTGCTCACTTTAACTTAACAGCTTGTGTTGAACTTAACAGCCAGTTGGTTAATCTAAATACAGTTAGCCTGTTTAGTGGCCCCTGTTAGCCCCACATCACCTGGGCTAGTCGTTGTTTTAAGGCTGTTTTTAATGAACTTGACTGCTGCGGGGGTTGGGGGGCGCGGCACGTATGCGGTGGTGCGGTGGTTAGCACTGTCGCCTCACAGCAAGAAAGTCAGGGAGGATCGAGGATTGAAACTCTCCTCTCTTTGTAGCTTAAGGGAAGGGCTTCCTCAGCCTGGGGCAGGATCTTGTCATGGTTGGATAATGGATAATGCAGGTGAACGATTAATGGTCTCGGTGGTTTGTTTTGGTTTTGGTCTGTTGCATAGATTGTGATTCAAGGTTTAGGTCAAGTGCTTCCTGAGGTACAGGCTAAAGAGTAAACGTTTTTGTTAAAGCGAACCTTTTGGCTGTTTGTGGAAGGCTTTTTTTATAGTCGTTCTTTAGTCACAAACCTACGTACCAATTTTCATGTTGATTGGCCATTCACAGTAGAATATACAAGCTGCTGAATTTCCATTGGAAGTATTACCCATTGCCACATTAATTATCAAAGCAGTATTTTGAGAACAGTAAGAAAATGTCACTATGTGCTACTGTACCAAACTTGATCTTTTTCTTATTCTTTTAAAATTGAAAAACAAGCAATTTTAGTATTGCTTGTTTACTGCAAAGTTGGAGTTGGAACAGCCAGGCAAATGAATGAGTTTTTGCTGTGTACTGAAGACATTTGTGTGCGAGATCAAAAGTTGAATATGAGAAGTCAGGTCAGAGTGCCATTTGCGCAGGTGTGACATCATCGCAACTTACACTCACATAGTGTCTGCCTTGGTGCAACTATGGTGTAATAATGATTGCCATGGCGTGCTGTTTCGTGTTTTAGACGTGTCCGCAGATGCGCACCTAGTTCGTAACTTACGCGTGACAGATGGCATGGCATGGTGGAAAGAATGCATAACTTGTCGTGAAGCCCTCTTTTTGGCATGTGTTGGCACGACACAATGCAAACCTGTTCATGACCAAAATTTGTGCAGGTGTCAGGCTGTCTTGAGTAGTACATGGGTGAAAATGCAAGTTAAATATTAAAAATCTGTATTATATTATGGTTATGTGGTAACAGAGTTGCATATACAGATTGTGTACAGTACAGAAAGTACGGTAATTAACACATATAGAAGATATATAGCCATTCTGAATTTGTACATTTTGTAGAGTTGCTAGTTTGACATTGAGCTTTAGAAGAAGAATATAAGAGAGTCTTCAAAGACTGATGTTAGAAGATAGCACAAAATTACAGACCAATATTGCAGTTATACTGCTATAACCACCTGGCTTATGACGGACTACACTACCTGTCTAAAGTTTGGACACACCTTCTCTTTCATAGGTTTTTCTTTTTTTGTTGTTTTCTTCATTATAAAACAATACTGAATACCTCAAACTATGAAGCATATGTTTCATATTTTAGCTTCTTCAAAGTCGCCCCCATTTAGCTTGATGATATTGTGGGCATTATCTTAACCAGCT
>JAQQZU010030420.1:13973-24908 GCA_030068025.1 Parauchenoglanis punctatus | reverse complement strand
GTGAAATGAATAGTTTTTTTTCCCCTGTGATTCTCAGGAAAGTTGTCGCACTTCTTAGGTAGTTGTTGCTGGGGGTAAGATTACGACAGAGAAGTAAGGTCAGAGCTTGAGTTGTCCCTGGACAGGTACGGTCAACTGTTTGTACATCTATGACGCAGGGAATTCATTAAAATTTGGTGAACACCCAAAATATTAAGAACCTGTGAAGACAGTGACGCTCCTAAAAAGTGAATAAAAGATATCAGATACTCAGCAGTCCGTGAGAGCGGCTTTTGACGTTTGTTGGCATGTAGCTTATTGACGTTATGAGTTAAACAGAACTTCAAAAAGTTCATCTATGCACATAACAAACCAAAGACAGTGTGAGACAATAGCATCGCCTATACCTGAAAAGGGAAAAAATAACAATATAATTATTTCAGTTTTGTCAATCACAACTTGCAATTTTAACAATCTATTATCACACCCTTGTTGGATACAAAGTTCGTGACACTGTTTGCACATCACAAATGAAAGAATGAAGTCATGGATGAATGGAACTGACAGGTTGGTATTATTTCACTCTGCAGCCTGGTACAACCCAGGAGAGGAATGCAGCCCCCTGAAATCACAATACTGCACAGTGTTCAGCACAACTTACAAATTTAACCACATTCTTCTTTTTCTCTGACTAATCTCTCTCCATGTCTCATGCTCATTCCCTCACGTTTGTTTACTCTGCGCTAGTAAAGTGCATATTATGAGCTCAACGTTCAAATATTAATATCTGAATTTAGATTTAGTCTCCGATACAATCCACAATTCTTCGCTCATCCTTTCTTTCTCTCTTTTTTATTCCATATATAATCACTAATAACAATAATAATAATAATAATAATAAGAAGAAGAAGAAGAAGAAGAAGAAGAAGAAGAAGAAGCAGAGGAAGAAGAAGAAGAAGAAGTACAGTATAATGTCTTTACAAAGTAATAATTGACATAAAAGGATTTGTACTGGTTTAAATCTATTCTCAGGAAGACACATTATAAAGGCATGTTATGAAAGACATTTTGCAAAAAGATTTAACCTCAAGTACATGACGTATACCATCCTATTATTCTTTTATTTCCTTTAATTCTTGCCTCTCCCTTTTGGTGCCTTCTCTCACTCTTGTATTCATTCACCTTGTCAGTACAAATAAGTTTAGCCTAATCACCTGTGTTTAATGATAATCACTTTAATTTAATATCTTCACAATATCTTCTAGTCCTTTTAAGTCACAATGAAAAAAGAGACAACCGGTTCCCTTTGTGTCTACACACAGGTTCGTGTGTGTATGTGTTTGTCTCTATATGTACTTGACACTTTCATTGTGAGAAGAAAAATGCCTTTATCATGAAGACAAGCAGTGACAAGAAATGGCACATTATTTCTCAACAGTCCCTAAGATGAAAAATCCTCTGGTTCTGTTTCATTTAAGAGAATTGAGAGATATAATCTTCATGACTAAACATAGAACAGCTTTATCTACTGCTAATTCACGTAAGGAATAAAACACTCTGTCACTCAGCAGAGGGAAATTAATCAGCAGCAGGGGGTGTGACGAAGCAGAGTTACTGTAAGCACCCCAAAGTTACGTAAATTTTTCAAGCTGCTGTAATGGAAAATTAATCAACACCTTCTGACCAATCACAATCCAAAATTCCACTGTGCTGTGGTAAAAACAAACAAACAAACAAACAAAATAAATCACAAACACACAACACACATTATTACAGCAGATGCATTTAGTGGTTCATTAAAATGAGACATCATTATCATCATCTTACTGGAACAGAAATTTTTGAGAAAGTTTAGGTAATATCTTAAAAAATAAATATCATATATATAATATACATAATAATGTAAATTAGATATCCCAAAGTAATATCCATGATAGTATATATAGATATCACATAGTAATATGAATATCTTAATACCATATATCACCGTCCCTCACCCAGCCACACACCCTTTCATTGTTTCAGGTAAATTTCCAAACAGAGACATGGCCTCGATAAACAAAACAGCCAGGCTGAAATTCTGATGCTGATTAATATCTCCTTAAATGTATTCTTGCTATCAGTTCAGCCCACGCAACAACCCAACAGGTAACATTTGATCATTCTTGTAAGGTCAGTCGAGATGGGTGTCTCTGGAATTGTGTGGGCCTGTATGTCGTTCACACTTCAGTGCTCATCATCTTAAACCACCCACATCAACATATATAGTATATTGACTGCATTTATAAGGAAGAGACTTATATGGAAGATCTTGAAGTGCAACAATCTAGTCGTTCTTCTATTTGCAGCTCACGCCTACAAGCCAAACACAGGCCTGCTGGTTAGCTACAGACCGGGAAAAATCCCACGGTGGTAGCAAGTCCCACTGTTTCCCCCACGAGTGTCACTGTTTGCCATTGCGTACCTTCTTTGGACAATGTAAACACCTGTGCAACACAATCTTTCTTCTCTCCTACTTCTCTCCTCCTCCTCTAATTTCTGCTGATGATCAACAATCATAATGCCCACAGTCACCACATACTGTACAAACACTTATGTGTCTGTTCTGAATCTTGTGAATTCACCATATCTCTTCTATCACTGAACACTGACTGCGTGAAGCGATTTGGACCATAGAGTTCCAGAGCGCACGCCAAATTCCTGCACGATAACTTCACGCATGTGTAACCATAGCATATCAACGAGTGACCATTCATGCCACTGGGTGCACAAGCCTGCCCAGACATGACATCATCGCAACTTATGCGAAATAGTGCATGCCCTTGGCACAGCTATGGCATAATAATGATTGTCTTAGATGTCTCACATGCTCGTGACAGATGCACACCTAGTTCATAGCTTATGCATGACAGATGTCACAACATGACTACATGTAACTTTGTCACAACAACATTTTGGCACATGTTGGCACAACACAATGCAGACCTGTTCGTGAACAAAATTCATGCAAGTGTCAGACTGGCTTAGCAAGTAATCTCATGATACATCACTGTCCTCATACGAGGACTTCACATGTGTGTATATCCTTGTAAGATCCTCATATCTGCACCGTTGGGTACTATTCTTTTGCCAGACTTCTTCCTGTTCAAAGACATTGGTCAAGTTCAATAGCCATCGGGTGCTGAGAAAGAAAACAGTGAGGAGAAATTACAGGGCACACAACATTAGAGTATGGGTCTGAGGAGGCTGCTCTTACACAAGAGTTACTGTTAACGAATCTGGTCTTTGTTTGTCCCACATGCTTCATATCTGTCTGCTCACTTGCACACGCATGCACACGCACATTATTTTGTTGCACAACCAGATGCTAATCATGTTAATCATCAGATGTTAATCATTCTGACAAGCTTTTTAAACAAAACAAATCCCATAGTCCACCTCCTATAATACATATCATTTTAGAACACATTATCTGTTCATTCTAAATGATGTATTTATATTTGTTTTCATCTTTATTATATATAAGCAAGTACTGTTTGTCTGGAAAATTAGTGCACTATGCATAACTTTTACTACATCCACTATGAAGAAGCAGGACAAACTGAGAAGTAGAAGCATGTCCGGATCTGGCCTGCACATACACTTATGTCATTTGGCAGACGCCCTTATCCAGAGCGACTTACATATATCTCATTTATACAACTGAGCAGTTGAGTGTCAAGGGCCTTGCTCAAGGGCCCATCAGCAGTAGCTTGGCAGTGCTGGGATTTGAACTCACGACCTTCCGATCACTAGTCCAATGTCTTAACCACTGAGCTACACTGCTCACTAGGGTTAGAGCAGGTTACATACTACTTGAGGGAAAGAAACTGGTTATTAGGTGTGATCATTTGATACAGTGGTTTCAATGTTCATTGTAATCAGAGTGAAAGTAAAGAGATTGGCAGGTCTCGTTATCACTGCATAGTTACATGGGTTATGCTTATTAAGCTGATAACCCTGTTGTAGGGCTCAACAAACAACCTGTAACGTTTCCCTCAGAGGGACAAGATTGAAGGCTCTAGATTGAAACTTTTTAAAATGTATTAAATATCCACATCTAAATCTATATACCATGTCCTCTGTAATAATACTAGCAATAACAACAATAAATAGATGTAACAACCAGTGTTTTAAGAGGCATTCGTAGAGATACTGAAATTATTTATTTCCTCCTATACCACAACAGTATGCCAACATTTACATTTTTTTAATATAGTTAGGAACCATCATATTTAAAAAAATTTTTTTTTTTTTTATCAATTTAATGTTGTGGATTTTGTTGTCTGAAAAAAAAAAAAAATTAATATAAAAATGTTATATACTGTATGCACTATAGGAATGTGCTGGCTCTGTTTATAAAAAGTATCAGGCTTACAGAAACCAGTCTAACAATGTTATTTTTTCTTCTGTTTATGATGGGGCATGAATGCAATTAATGAGGACGTATGTTCCCACCAAACTGTATCTTGAAGCAGTCCAAGATGATTTGATCAGAGTTCAAATGCATGAATGTATGTATTATTTACCTGCTAATACTTTTATCTATGTTACATAAAAGAAATCTACGCTCGCTGTCTTTATCTCATAGCGCTTTATCTTCATACCAAAGCTGTTCACTGGGTTTGAGGTCAGGGCTCTGTGCAGGGCACTCGATTTCTTCCACACCAAACTTGGATTGTGTGCAGCTGCTCAGCCTTGGAAACCCATTTCATGAAGCTTCTGACACAGTTCTTGTGCTGACGTCACTTCCAGAGGCAGGTTGGATCTCTGTACTGAGTGATGAAACAGATGATAGACGATTTTTACAGGCTGTGTGCTTCAACACTCAGCAGCCCCTCTCTGTGAGTTTGTGTGGCCTACTGCTTCATGGCTGAACTGTCGTTGCATCAGAAAGCTCCCATTTCACAATAATAGCACTAACAGTTGCTCGAGGCAGATCTAGCAGGCCTTTTGCCAGGAACTGACTTTTATCAGCATAATTGTGCTCGCAATGTGCCAATGACATGAATTGTATTAAGTTGTAATTAAACAGAACAAATTCTCATTAAATACAAATTACTAGTACCATGAAAAGCTCTTTGTTCTCAACTTCCTGTTGTAGAATGAGCAAGGTGCTGCGTCATAGTGATGGTTTTCTGAAATTCAGATTTTAACAGGATATTACTGTCTTTGTGTCTTTCTCACGCATTCCTGTCTGCATGTTGTTTGTCCCTGTTTCCTGTCACTGTCTGGCATTCTGTCCCCCGGAGGCTTTGTAACAACCCAGGGCAGACAGCAGCGTCATGCTGCGAGGTGTAAAATGTAACTGAGACGAGTCAGTAAATATCAGCATGACAATGTTTCAGGCGTCCAGTTTAAAAAAGAAAAAACAACATAAATACTGTTTCATTTTGTGCATCCTGTCTAAAATGTAAATGTAAAATGTAATGTCCTGTCTAGTAAAGCACCATCCTTTCACAGGGCCTGAGCAATGTGTGTATTTAGGACTCATTTCTGAAGTGGCTGACAGGTCGGTTTGGGTGACATACCTACCGTGAAAAGGTTGTTGTTTTTTGCAGCAAAGACTGAATACATTGGAGTTATTTTCAGAGCTTTGTCATGCCCATAAATCACATATTTCACCCCTGCAGGCAAGCTGATCAAGTTTGGTTTGAAAGACAAGTTGATTTATTTTTTTCATAGTGCCAGGACATGAGTAAAAATGAGGGGCGGTGGTGGCTCGGTGGTTAAGATTGGAAGGAATCTCAGCAAGTCCCTTAACCTCCTGTAACCTCAACTGCTCAGTTACATAAATGAGCTGAATGTAAGTTGCTGCATGTAAGGGCATCTGCCAAATGCCGCTGTTAATGCAGATGGAGGATCTCAACCTGCAAACTTCTGGCCATACAGCAGAACTGAAATATGAACACAGCTGCAGGAAATATTAAAAAAAAAAAGAGCACAATACAAGCAGGAATTTCTCATTTTCTTTTTTAAAGACAGAGTATGTACGTCAGTCTTAGACACCATGCCCAGCCTCGTTACATCTGAAATTAAAAATGATTCTGATTTTTTTTTCTCTAAAATGGTGGTCAACTTCATTGATATTCTAATAATCTCAAAATTAGAGATGATCTACAATGTGTTCAGTGTAAGCTTAACACCAGAAGTCCTAATTACTCTAGGCATTTCAGAGAGATTCGTACATTTACATTTAAGATGCTCTCAACAGTAACTGCTGTCCCACAGCCCACAACATCTCCTGGCAAAAAAGTCCTACTATTGTTTTGTAAGTGAAAAGAGGTTCCTTTGCCTCAAGGAGCCAGTAAATACCTCAAATTTATTTTTGGGGGAAAATCTGTCAGTTTAGCAAAATTTGGCAGCCCTTACTTGTTTGGTGAATTGTGGGATGTTTGCGAGGTCATGTTTTCTGCATGTAAAATTACACTATTTGAGATATCTGCAAAACTTTATTTTGTATAGCCTGGCTTCTAAATAAATTATATACACTGTATATAAATTAAACCTTACTTCAAGTGTATTACTGTTCTATAAATAAATAAATAAATAAAATAGTTTTTGACTTAATACTGTCATTACTTTCTAAAATTCATTCCTGTAAAAGGCAGCGCTTTGGTGCCAAAAAAAAGCCAATCCCTTCTTCTTAGGAAGTTGGAGTGGCATGAAGGTGAAGTGGCTGTTAGCAAACTCGTATTGAAAACAATGATTAAATTCCTCTGCGAGCAGGAAATGTATGAGGCCTATGCTTTAGTTCTTTGGCACTACTGACTGATCAACAATTAGATTCTGCTTCATATAAATAAAAAAAATGAGTAGTTTTAATAAATAGAATCGAGAAGTGATTATCAAGTGTTACATTTTCAACCTGAAAAAAGGAAAAATTTATTTCTTGAAGCCATTTGATGAGAATAGTATATGCCTAAAACTTATACTTTTTTCCACCTTTAAATCTGTTCAATTAAACAGCACCTTGCCTGCGATCCCTTGCACTATGGCACAAATGTGCACTTCATTATATGCCAAGTATTCATACTAACAGAAGGTTAAAAAAGTGTAAAAAGGAGAAGAAAAACCGGCCTTACTGCAAACTGTCAGAACAAAAAATATAAAAGAATACCCAACACATAGCATGACCATTATTGTACAGAAGTATGAAGCCTTTAAAAAACAAAGTCTGAATAGAAGGTATAGTAAACACACACCTCCCTAAGAGATTAGAATGTAGCACGTTCTAAAGCATTCGAGAGGGAATGCGAGATGATCGTATCTGTGTAGCAAAGCCAGTGTTAGCAGAACATTCCATTCTGACAGACCTGGGCAGCGATGCCAAAGCAGCAAACTGGTACCAAACAGTTCTGATGAATGTGAAGCTTTTGAGTCACTATTTTTAGAGTCACAACATGAAACAAATGGGTTTTTTCCCCAACAGTCATAAATAATTATATTACGATGATACATTATGGTAATTGTTACATACTAAAAAATCAGTTTTAGTTCAACAGCACAAACTGATGTGCATCACACAGAGTTTTATATATATATACTACAGAGCCCTGCTCATGGCACCACTAGAAAAAATATTAAACGTGGCCACGATGGAACAAAAACGAGGGAACAATTTATTAAAACATGACCACGATTAAAGTTAAATGAGGGAAAGTATATATCATGGCATGAATGAATAAAACGTGGTCGTGATATTTTTTCTCCTGAGCAGCTCCGTAGTGTTCAGCACGGTTAGCAGTACTATTTTTGGCCCACAGGCCTACATGCATTTACCATAGTGTTAATTATGTTGCCATTGCTTTGTATTGCTACTACTAGATTTCGTGCTGGCTCAGACCTGGACAAGTTCTTGCATCAGTATGGAATAATATTAGCACTATCGAAAACACAAGATGGCGCTAGTGCCTTGATGACCTTTCATTCCATGTATTGTGAATTTTCAGTCATTATACATATATGTATGTGTGTGTATATATATACACACACACACACACACACACATATATATATATATATATATATATATATATATACTGCTCTACAGATGAAGTTTATTCCGGATTTTCACGGCTTTTCCACTTTCTGAGATTGTCAGGCATGCAGTCATTTATGAACATTTTCACAAAACATGTTGGTCAATTAGAGATCAGTTTCAAGTTGTGGGGAAGTCTAGTGCTGACAAGAAAAAGTGTCAGAAAATAAACGAATGAATATAGGCTATTACCAGTGGTTTGGGGGTAATTTCATCCCATTTTCTGAATTCACAAATCAGCACGATAATGATAATCCTTTATTAACAACATTGTCCATGTGCATAGTTTTTATAGCGACACAGTACAGAATGATATTGGCCTGAAACAACATGGCGCTGGTGCCTTGATGACATTCCATATAATACATAGATATACATATATACACCGCTGCGATCTGCAGTGCCTGAAAAAGAGGCTGTAACAGCGGGCATTTTAACTGACTTTGGAGCTCTAATTCCACTTAAAAAGACTCCTCAGGCTACAGAGAGCTACAGAACTCATTATGTTTAAATCAATCATTTCCCCAGGTCAGATTTGTTTATTCTATCAAATCTTGGGGAGAATTTATAAAGGTTATAAATATATTCATTTATTTTAAAAATATGTTGAATCTAAAGTACATTTAGTTTACTATATTAAACCTCTGTTGTTGTATCAATTTTTGATTTATTTAGTTTTATACTGAAAATGAACATGATTTTACATTGGTTATTTAGAAATTTTAATAAATATTCCTTTCAGTCATAATTTTCATTCAAATTTTGTTCAAAACATTCTGAGATTTGAATTGAACCAAATTATAAAGCCAGTATCAAATGGAATTGTGAATGGAGTGTATCGTTACACTCCTAACATTGAAGCTAATGGAACATAGGTGACAGGTAAACGACTTATATAGTGAACGCTGAATTTGTGTACATTAGGTTGGTCCAAACATTGTGGATCCCATCTGCACACGAGTAAAGGATACACCAAATCAACAATCATTACAACTTTTTATTTTACATTTAAATGAATTGATAGAATAATTCTTTTATAACAATTCTAAATCACATGTATGATTCTTTTTTTTTTTTCTTTCAAAAACAAAACAAACAAACATAAAAACTTTATATATAAATTATTTAAATGGTTAATCTTTACATTCCTGTATTGCTTTACAGGAATGTTGTTTTCTGAAAACATGAGCAATACAGACACTCATTTTGAAGGCATGTGAAATCAGGCGTTTGACAGCACAAGCTGTCAGTGATGTGATTTATACTTTTGTTTCCTCTCTTGTAAAGGAAAGAGAACACTCTGTGCAGTGCTCTTATAGTGAAATGCTCAGTGATAATTAGTTTCCACCCTGCAGTTGTATTGTTTTGTGTAACAGCATGTCCTACGTGTTTTATTCATCTCAGACCACAGCAATTTTTTAATTAATACACAACACATTGAACTTATAATTACAGTTACATTTAACGTCACGCAACATTCACAATACAAGGTAGGTCCTGTTCTCACTCATGTTATAGCAGCTACAAACAGCCATTCCCTCACCAGCCTCTCTTTGTTCTCGCTTGCGCTTGAATTTAATAACAAAAAAACAACAGCCCAGAAATGAGAACCTATTACAGCGAGTACGTTAATTATAAATATCACTGTAATTTGCAGCTGTATTGTTGTCAGAGCTGCTGTTATAGAGAATTAATTGACACCTTCTGAATGAGGGAGAGAAAAAAACGTAATAGAGAGAAAGTAAACATTTCAGTATCAGTTTGAGCCGAAGTAGTTGTTACATTTATTGTTTATTATTTACTGCTCATCTACTAATAAACCTAGGGCATGGTGTGGGTTTTTTATGTATGCTGGTGATTTATGACTTCATCATGAGGTAAAAGCCCTACATCCTGTACACATGCCTCAGAATTGTATGTATGGATCTAAAAAAAACTGTTCTTAACAACTTCTGATCATGGATGCAAAAGTACTGAGACACTATACTTATCTGTCAAAAATCTCTGTAGTATCCAGACAAAAAAAGTATAAACATATCAAAAATACTCAAGTATTAAAAAAGTAAAAAGTAAAGGTTATAAACAAATATTCTGTTTTGCCTGAAAACATATAAATTATGTTTTAGGCTAATGAAGTAATCAGAATTAAAATATCCTGTAAATAACCATTGTTTACCATTAGCTAGGATCTGATTTCTCGCCTAGCCAATTACACGACAGCCAGGAACTGACACTAGTCTATCCTGGCGTTAGCAAACAATCAATCTATTTAGTGAGATAAAGATGGTTTACATTAGTTCCTGTTGTCACTCGCGTTATAGCAGATATAAACACTTGTTTCCTCACCGGACCCTCTTTACTGTCTCTCTTGAAGGTAATAAGACAATCAGCTTGTCATGTTACCAAGACGCTGTAAAGTGTAAACTCTTCTGTCTAAATGAGAAATTATTTTGAATGGTTAAAGGTTCGTCTGGGGAAACCCTTAAATTATGTAGTACAGTTCCTTATCAGAAAGGTTTCCAAACAGAAAGGAGATCCCATAAGTATCCAAAGGAATACAGGTTGCATCTAGAACTCTAATTTTACAACCCTTATTTTTAAGAGTTCCGTTTGTAAACTCTCCTCTGTAAAATATCCCCGTGCACGAAATTAAAATTATGGTAATAAAAACAAAGTTTGGAACACCACCAGCAATGGGACAAACATAAGTAAAACTGTGGTTGTTGTGTGCATGCCTCACACATCTTTCATTTTCTTTCCTGTGAACTGGAGAACCCAGTCCAGGGCCTGCATGCAATCCCACAATTCACCTGTGCTAACTGAAAAACACACATACCTGTTATTGCCATTGGCACAGTCCACACCCACACACACAC
>JAQQZU010030420.1:1703-13873 GCA_030068025.1 Parauchenoglanis punctatus | reverse complement strand
CACACGCACACCCACACACACACGCACACGCACACCCACACACAAATTATCAGTTCAGCTTTGGGGAGTTGCGTATCCAGCTGAAGTGCAGTATAATGATTTTGAGAATAATAATAATTATTATTATTTTTTTTAAATTATTATTATTATTTTTTTAGCAGGAATGTGTAACTGTAGAGCAGATTAATTGTTTGAGTTAATTACATTAATTACTGTTTGGTAGAGATTATGGTTAGTGTACTTTAAACCGTGTTCAGGGAGTGTGCAGTAGAGTTGAGGGTGGGCAGGGAGGGGCTGGCTAAGTGGCAATATTAACAAAATGGAAATTTTGTCAATATTAACACCAATACTGATGTGTTTCATCACAGTACAGTCACATCATTTAGTTTACAGCTCAAAAAACACATTTAAGTCCGCAGTAGCTCTTTAATAAAGTGGCCATTTTTTTGTCCCGCGAGCTTCGTACCTGACTGCATGCTGACTCACTTATACTCGTTGCTGTTTATTAGAGGAAGGCATTGGGCTAAATATAAGTGGATTAATAAAAGACGCAAATTAGCACATTCTCAGGAGTAACTCTACTGTACCGTACTCTCAGGAATAAAAGTTTATACATCAAAAATTGTTCGCATGGAAACGTAATCTATTTTATGTGACCCTGGATTTGTCTTTCACAAAAAAGACAAGGTAAGTATCATATTTCCATATTCATTCATTTCTGTATGTCCTCACTTTAGAGCTTAGGAGGAATGTGTTTCGAAGTAAAGCCGTAAAACAATTTGATATTCACGATAAACTCAAGCATATCAGAAGTTGTGCTAATTTATGCTCATCGTGTTATGGACACAGAAACACATGATAATGAAGGAACTTCTGAGAAACCAAATGCACTATATCTACATCCTGTTTTTAGGGGTGTGTAAAATTTTGCACTTCCTTTTTTTTTTTAACACCTTTGCATGGAATCACCAGGATCCGTATGTGTGCTGTTTACTTAGTTCATTTACACACACTTAGAGCTTTCAGTCATTAAGTCACACATTGAAATGTAATGACTCCAACCTAATAAAGAAATGACACTAATAAAGAACGCACGCACACGCACACACACACACACACACACACACACACACACACACACACACACACACACACTGCAGTACAAGAGGGCACTGTACTTCGAATACTTTTTTTTTTGTCTTATTAGTTTATAAAGTGGACGTAGGGCAGCACGGTGGTGCGGTTGTTAGCACTGTCGCCTCACGGCAAGGTCCTGGGTTCGATCCCCGGGTTACCCAGGGTACCTTTCTGTGTGGAGTTTGCATGTTCGCCCGTGCATGCATGGGTTTCCTCTGGGGACTCTGGTTTCCTCCCACAGTCCAATAAACATGTGAATTAGGTTAACTGGCTACTCTAAATTGCCCATAGGTGTGATTGTGAATGGTCCCAGCCACTAGGGGGCACAGTTAGTGTTTCGTGGTGCCTGGTTGTGCCAAGCCTGGATGAATTGGGAGGGTTGCATAAGGAAGAGCGTCCGGTGGAAAACCTCAGCCAAATCGATGAGCGGATACCAAACAATGTGGCGACCCCGAACAGGGAATAAGCCGAAAGAAGAAGAAGTTTATAAAGTGGACATCAGAATTAATCATGTCATGATGTGAGGTCATCTTTTAATAATTAACACAATTAATAATTAATATTCTAAGTGTTTAGTAAATTATAATCTTTGTCATAACCTTATGAACTTGACCTCTATTCCTGGGTTACGCACCTCGCTCATTCATATCTTTGACTTCTCACACTTTTTTCTTTTTCCTACAACTTGCAGGTATAAAATTCTTATAAACACAGAACAAAACGGTTCGACAGTTTAATGTCTGGGGAAGTTGTTTTATTTTCTTAGCTTTAACACGCTTCATAAATGTATCAGCCAGAACTCAGATTATGAGGAGGATGAGTGTAAAAGTTTGCACACTCTTATATTAGGAGATTTAGTGTGTAACCTTTTCACTTAGACTAATGTAAGAGATAAAAAAAAGTCATGAGAAACTGTAATGTAAAATTACTTCACTAGTTTATTCAATTCAATTGTTTTATTTGTATAGCGCTTTTAACAACAGACACAAAGCAGCTTCACAAAATTATATAAATTCTGAATATAAACTTATGAATCTATACATTTATCTATATATATATATCCCTAATGAGCAGCCTGTGGCGACGGTGGCAGGAAAAACTCCCTGAGAAAAACTCTCCTAGTTTATCAGGAGAACGCTTAAGAAACTCTTAATGTGTCGTACGCTTGTCCTCAAAAGTCCTATATTTTCCTACTACAGAGGGTTTCATGAGAGAAGATTCCAAGGAAAAGCCTTTTAAGAATTGATGACCACTTAAATATCCAAAAAATGGACATAACCCAATCACAAGATTGAATGTAGAACCCTTAAGGGTTCCTTGACTTGTCCCTTGGGAGGAACACTATGTAAAACCCTCCAACAGAGGTTTTAATCACAGGAGGTTACCAGAAGAAGAAGACACGAGCTCTTAACAATCTAAAAACCCTCCTGTAACCCAATCACAAAAATAAATCTTCTCATAGGCTCTACATAGAACCCTCCATCAGAGGAGGTTCGATATAGAAGCCCTTGAAGAAATGATGAGCTCGTAATGGAAAAAAAACAAAAATAAAACAAAACACATAATCCAAACAAAAAAATAATTCACCACCCTTAAGGTTCTTTGGCCTGTCCCTTTGGAAGACCCTCAAAGGTTCTATGTAGAACCCTAAAATCATGGTAAATGATCCTTTCCTACCACGATTAAAAATTGTGGGTCATACTGATGTCACCTTTGATCCAGAAAGACATGTGAAAGGGAACCGCTGAAGATGCGTTTCTCTGTGAGAAAGGAAGCGAGATGAGACTTAGCCGCTCAACTGCTCATTTTTTTTGGTACTGTAGGAGAGTGAGGTGTGTGTGTCACTCGACACAATCAACCACTCAGTCAGGCAGTCAATCAACCACCCAATAAATCAACCGAGTAATGAACAAACCCACAAATTGGCCAGTTAATTAATTACCCCCTCACTGAGTGAGTCAATGAATCAATCAAATGACACAAATGAACAAACCAATCAACCAAGAAACCAATCACTCAGTCAGTCAATCAAGCAAAGAATGCATGAATAAACAAACCAACCATTCACTCATTCATTCATCTTGAGTAAGCTCATTATCTTCCACAGTGTCACAGTCAATCACATACCTACTCAGGTGGCCAATCAACAAATTAACCAACCAACAAGCCATTTAATCAATCAATTAAGGAATCAAGCTACCAACAAACCACTCACTGATGCTCTTCGTTGACTACAGCTCGGCATTCAAAACCACCATCCCTACGAAGCTCATCTCCAAGCTTGATGTTCTCGGACTGGGGACATCCATGTGCAGATGGATCTTCAACTTCCTGACAGGCAGGTCCCAGGTGGTGAGAACTGGCAGCCACACTTCCTCCTCGCTGATCCTGAACACGGGCACACCACAGGGCTGTGTGCTCAGCCCCCTCTTGTATTCCTTGTTCACTCATGACTGTACCGCCAAATACAACTCTAACATCATCATCAAGTTTGCTGATGACACGACAATCATGAGTCTCGTTACAGACAATGATGAGACCGCATATAGAGAGGAAGTGAAGTCTATAGAGTCTTCTTCTAAACTTCAAGTTCCTCGGCATGAACATCACTGAGGACCTCTCCTGGACAACACACTGTGGTCAGGAAATCTGGCCAGCGGCTCCACTTCTTGAGGAGGATGAAGAAGTTTGGCTTAAATGCCAATATCATCGCAAACTTCTACAGGTGTACAATAGAGAGCTTGCTGACGTGCTGTGTTACAGTATGATATGGGAGCTCCTCTGCCCACAGCTGGACATCACTACAGAGAGCAGTGGAGGCAGCTCAGCACATCACTGGCAAGAGCCTCCCTACCATTCAGGACCTCTACCTCCAACGATCAAACACAGCATCATTAAGGACCACAGCCATCCTGCACACCAACTGTTCTCTTTGTTACCTTCTGGAAGGCGATACAGAAGCTTGGCTGCACGGACTACCAGACTTAAGAACAGCTTTTATCATCAGGCCATCAGACTCCTCAACTCCAGCAGCTAAACATCCCACAGTGTACTGGATACCAACATACCACTAAACTGCTTTTTCTGTCTGCAATGTACTGCAAATTAGTACTTAATTTATCACTTACTACTTAACTTGACACTTTACACAATGTGCAATTATTGTTATTACACATGTCACTTTAGTCAATGTGCAATTACTGTTACTTGCATTCGTCACTTTCTCTAACGTGCAATACTGGTGTCTGTGCTACACCCCTTATTTATGACTCTGTACCCCCCACCCCTTTTCTCCTTTTTGTCCTGTTAAATTCAGTTGTATAGGCCTCCATTGCCGACATTTGTTTCTTGTTTGTACTCTCATCCAACACATTTCATGGTAATGTTGACCCTGTGTTAGCATACATATGACAAATAAACAAAACTGAAACTGAACTGATTTGGTCAATTAATTAATCAAATTAATTAAAAATGAATCAATTAATCAAACAAAAAACCAACCACTTATTCAGTCAGTCAATCAATCAAGGAATTAACGAGTTCATGAATGAACACAAAAAACCCATTCATTCATTCATTTATCTTCAGTAAATGCATTATCTTCTTCAGTATCATGGTGGATCAATCCCCGAGTCAACCCCAAGAACACTGGGCACCTTGAATGGGACCCACCTCAAGACACACACGCACACACGCACAGACACACACACACACACACACACACACACACACACAGGCAGTGTAGATTCAGCAGTTCACCTACCAGCATGTTTTTGGGAGGTAGGAGCAAACCGGAGAACCCGGAGACAGACATGCAGACACGGAGAGAACGCGAAACTCCACGCAGATGTTAACCTGAACTCACGATGGACCTGGGAACCCTGGAGCTGTGAGGAGACATTCCTCAGACACACAGTGACCTCCAGTGATGAGATCTTGTAAGAAATTTTATTAAAATTCATTAATGGCATTAGGGAATATATGGAATATTCTGGAATTATATTATGCAGTGAATGTGAATTTGGGATTAATTTAAATGTGTCATCAAAAGCAGAAGATGAAAAGTGTAAATAAACCTCATTCAGTTCACTTTGAGTTTGCACCATTTGCTCTTCAGGAGATTCACAGGCGTAATCTCAGACAGGTGTGGCTTCTTACTGCTCATCACCTGGAGGGCAGTAATTCAACACTGCACATTACTGCACATTACACAACACACCTCACACACACCTTCAGACTGCTATAATGCCAGAAAAATGAGGCTCAGAGGCTCAGTCTAGTCTTGTTTCCTTTCTCTCACCTTTCCGGGTCAAAGGTAATGCTGAGAGAGTGAAGCAGGATGTTTTTTCTCATGGTTTTGATAACAGAGAACAGGTGAACACCAAAACTGCCGTAATCCATCCTGCATACTTCTGTTCTTATGTATTTGGATTCTTAAAAGTATATATATTTATGTAAAGAGAGTCTAGAGAAAGAAATCTGTGAAATATGAGTGTAAAATAATTGCAAAGGAATTCATATCAAATGAAAGCACAATAAACGTTTATTCACATATTTACAGATATTGTCAATCAGCAATTCACAAATGATACTTGGAAACTTGGGTACAACAGGAAAAAGAGCGCAAGTTTATTTTAGGGCGCTGTAAATGTGGAACAGTATAAACTAAAAGTTCAGGGACTGTACAAGCAGACAGCAGGAAATGTGGCACGTCACTAATTATTGACAAATATTTGCACCTGATGTGTTGAGCAAGGCAACAGTTCAGTGGCTGAAATAAAATATATTTATAGCATAAATAATTAACCATGCAGTAAAGCACCGAGTCTTAATCACTGGCTCTGGGTAACTCCCTAGACAAATTCCTCTAATTTCTATTTGGTAGCGTGTGCTATGCAAAAAAGATGGAGGAACAGGCCACGCCCACGGATTCCAGAAACACTAATATATAAAAATATTCTAATTCTGTAAATCTCTGTAATATAATATGTCTGTAAAATAAGCCAGGGAGAAAGGGGAAGAAAGAAAGAAAGAAGGAGCTGATAGAAAAAAAGATATAAATCAGAGAAAGTAATAAGAAATGAGGGCCCTATATTATCCATCTGCACTGAGTGAATTTAACGTCGCTGATCGGTCGGCTCTAGAGGTCACTATGACATCACAAACTGGAATTTGCGATCCATTAATGAGCCGTTACTATAGAAACCATCTCTTCCAATTTTCCCATTTCTTATTCAGGAATGCTCGACATACAAAAGTGGAAGAAGTGGAACAGGCCACGCCCACAAACTGTACAGACACAAAAATAACCAGACGATATGAAGACAGAATTCAGTGATTCAGGCTGATGGGCTTTGTGCGTAATGGAAACGCAGTAATGAAGTAAGAAATATTTATATGAAGAAATCTGTGTGGTTTAATTATGACATGATTACAAAAAAAAATGTAAGAAATGTTTAAAAAAAAAAAGGAGGCAGTGCTTTGTAGAATTTTAAGGGAAAATGTATAAAGGGGACAAAGGAAATACCCCACACACAAAATTACATGTTGACTGGTGTTCCTCTGATAACGTGATCGTTCAGCTTTTCCTAATTTAATTGTTAAAAAAAATAGGGGGAAAGTGTGGACGAGTGTGCAGAGTGTGTTTTATCTCTGCCTGACAGTGTGACACTCTTCATTCGCGTCACACCAAACACGCTAATTGTTAATAAGTAAAAGCTAGCAGGTACATGCTGATTCATAGCTAATCGCCCTTCCACGTCCTCAGTCGAGCTCGTCCTGTTCGTCCACTACGGTGAAGATGTCGTTGAAGAAGTATGCTGCGACGCTCGTGGGCTCTTTGTCTTCTTCTGCTGCGCTTGGGTTCACGCGCGACGTCTCGGCCTGGGGGTGTGAACTTGTCTGGGCAAGAAGGAAGGAAAAAATCATTAGAAATGAAAAATATAATGCAAAGTTAAGCATCTAGATGTGATTCACTTCAGAGAAGAAAAGAAAAAAATGAAGAACATTTAAATATATAAATACTGACTTCACAGTTTACTAAGTTATGTTGCAAAAGGAAGGAATAAAATACTGTATGTGGTGTTGTTATAATAAAATAATCAACCACAGGATTGTGGGATGAAGCGAAGTTACTGTTACCATGCTGATGTGGTTTATTCCTTATACCACAGCGATAAACAAATAATGTATTACTACGAGAGCCACATAGCTGTAGTATACGGAAAAATTCCAAGAGAGAATAAAAAAAGGACTGGAAGAAATGTTGTGTATGTGGTGGTTACATGCGGAGGTGAAGCGGAGGTGCTCGGTGCGGCTCGGCTCCGCTCGGTACGAGACGTGATGACGGCAGGTTTCTGAGGAGCCCGAGTGGACTCGGAGGGTCTCTGCGTGCTCGTACAGGACATGAACGACAGGAAGCCTTTAGGTCTCCTACCCAGTCTACAGAGGACCAGAAACATTAGAACAGATTTTCACATCATGACTACATCCTTTCACAAAACTTTCACAAGATTTTTTACTATAACAAAGACACTTATCAGAGCTACACTGCTGTTTCTCTATTTTATAAAAAATTGGACAGTTTTGCCCAAAATGTAAAGTGGGAGGGGTTTAAATCTCCCCCTCAAAAAAAAAAAAAAAACCTTTAAGAATGTTTAACTAATAGTTGCTAATCAAAAGCTAACCTTTCAATCAAAAGCTAATTTAGTGGGTGAACGACAACCTAGCACGTAAAAGCTACCTTACAGAGAGAAAGCTAATTTTACCTAGTAAACAAAAGCTAACCTAATGAGTAATAGATAAGCCTAGTGAGCACAGCAACTATGTAACTCTGTGGGTCGGTACGTGGAGGATAAACAATCTGGTTCTTTGATTCTGAATCTTGCCCTGAGCGCTGTCAAACAAGTGTGCTCATTAGAATATTAGGCCACACTCATTACAACAATCCTGGGTCTCAGCTGCTGTTTGAGAGTTGCTTCTAGCTAGCACATAACACATAGAACTGTCATGGTATATGCGGGGTAAGTTCAGGCCACACCCACTCACCTCGTCTGAGGTCCGGTTGAAGCCAGGGGTGTGATTTGATGGACAGGTTGTGACCCCGCCTCCACCCCACTGGCACTAGGTTCCACAGGGTCAGTCCCTGAAAGGATGATGTTTCCCACAATGCCTTGAGAAGGAGGAGGAGGAGGAGGAGAAGAAGAAGGAGAAGCCTGAGGGGGCGGAGTCTCTATCCTGACAGGTGGAGGTGAGGTTACAGGACTCTGCTCTGTCAAGGCAGTGGATGTTTTGTTGTTTTTATCCAAAATGGCCGATGATGAAGCTGCTTCTGATGATGAAGCTTCTTCTGCTGAAGCCAATGAAGAAATGATCTTTGATGACATCTGCTGTGGTTCTGTTTCTTCTGAAGTCATCTCACACGATGAAGTGGGTGCGGGTCTCGTCTCATCCGAAGACGAAAGGTCACGACAGGTTTTTCTCTGAATTGGGTTTGGTTTGATCTGCAGCTTTGCTAAAAACAGAAAATGAACATAGATCAAAGCAATTTTAGAAAAACCCTAAATATCCAGAGAAGGGCTGGATTTACAGCAGCCAGGTAAAAGTCTGAAAATGTGCCCAATTTCTATCACACACCTCTTCTGCCTCTTTCTGGAAGATTTCTCCTCTTGGCAGAAAGGTCTGCCTCCTCGACATTCCCCTCAGACTTACAGCTTGATGATGATGACGGTCGATGAAGATGTTCCACTAGACACAACATTGCACAACACACAAATAAAATACATGAGAAACACTGAAAACATTACTGGCATTATATCATATAGTCAGATTATTGCTACAGCACCCCTTTACCCTTAAAATGTACATTTCTGAATTCATTACATAACAAAAAAATTATAAAAGGAAAAAGAAGATTCCAGTAATGCAGACAGCCCATGGGTTTGCTATCCTTATAATAAATAAAATAGAGACACAGAGCTAAATGATCACATACAAGTGCTAAGGGCTCCAAATCAGGGCTCATGCAGATGAAAATTGTAACCGATATTAATTTTAGGTGCTAAAAATATCTGCTGACATAAATTTCTATAGTCACAAATACTATCAAATCTAAATAAATCTAATAAGGCAAAAAGCTGCAGCTTGTCATGTTATCGAGAAACTGAAAAAGAAGTGGAAACTCCTCTGTCCTGAAGCTGTCAGAAAGTAAAGCTTTACCTCTGACTGTCACAAAGCACTGACACTGGAGACTCCTTCCATACCTGACACAAAGACATCTTACAGAAAACCTCACCATATTAACGACTGCACGTGTCCGCTGTATGTGAGCCGTTACCATAGAAACGATAATGTATTAGAATGAGCGAGTTAATATAAACCTGTGATTTGCAGCTGCACTGCTGTCAGAGCTGCTGTTATAATCAACGACCAATCAGGATCCGGAATTTAACAGCGCTGTGGTGCAGTACTAGGTGTGTTAGATATTTACATTTTTTAATCGTAAATGTTTTAGGTGCAATGTTCTAAATAATGTTCCAAATCTGATGCCCTAGTTTTAGTAGAATTGAAGAGTTAAAGCTACGATGACTCACCAGGTGCTTCATCAGGTCCCTCTGGAGCAGCAGTCTGGAAAGAGAAACAGTAAAAAAAAGAAACATTGGAAACTCTTTTAATTGCCATATTTAAGGCCACTTAGATAAAGAAATTAAATTCTTAAGCTCTTATTCTTCTACCGTTGTCTAATAGCATGTTAAATGCAATGAACACCACCATCAAGTCTGAATTTGGGAAAAACACAACGTCTCACATTCCGAGTTAAAGGAGAACGTTCTCGTCTTCTGAGTTGACCCGAGCTTTCCTCCTCCTTTCCTCTGTTCATTTCATTTTCTCTGCTCTCAGTCTCTTGCTCTTCTGAGACGGGAACCAATGCATTGTGGAGGACGTGAGAGAAGACCTGATCTCCACCTGGACCTGTAGCTCCCACATTAATGGAGGCATTTTCACTAACACTGAAGAAAAGAGGAGGAGAAAAAAGAAGAGAAGAAATCTTAATTATAAAACTCTGTTATTACATCTTCACTGCAGCGTATTGCTGTTCACTCACCTGATTGGTTCAGAGATCGATCCTGATGTTGCCGGAAGTGGCGGAGAATCAGTTACAAGCCCCGCCCCTTCCGCATGAGTGGACGGGACCTCGGTGAGAGAGAGAACAAACATGGGTTCATCAGAGGATTCACAGACAGATCCAGGAAGTTCCTCTGGATTAGCATCAGGAATCATCTGCATATCATACAGAATACATGACAATGCTATGGAATTAATATGAACAGCAACAATAAATGCTGAATTTCTTCTCTTCAAAGCAGTGATTTACCATTACAGCGTCATTTGGCGGTTCTCTTTCTGGCTCTGGGATGACGTTAGCGCCCTCTTCTGGCTGCTGAATGTCAGGAAAAGTGTTTGCAGAAGCTTGGACCTCAGAAGGAACTGTAAAGAATAAAAATCAAGAGAAAGTATTTCATGTCACTCTTGTCTGGTAATGCAGAGTAATACCTGCTCACATACAGGTGCTGGCTTTTTCACACATACCACATTTTTACTGAATACTTCTACCTCACTGGTCATGGGTTATGCGTACAGAGACTAAAGCTCACCTTTCTGTACATGGCAACAAACAATGGACCTGTGCAACCATGTACACTTCCTAATTTTAAATAATAAAATTAACTCGTGATCTAGGAGCATTTCTTCTTAACAATTCCTCCTCCTTAAAGTCTCCTCACCTCCTGGATGGTTCTGCTGGATGTGTGTGACGGTGTGTGTGGTTCTGATGCTTCGCACCAGATTAGGTTTGGGTTTGGGTCCTCGACATCTTCTGACTGGCGGCGAGGGTTTCACAGAGAACTCAGAACCCGAAGAACGTGATTTAGACTCACTGCAACACACACACACACACACACACACACAAACGTTATAACCAAAAAGTAATGAAAAAACCTTACTACTTAAAGGAGATGCATGGAGATAAGTGTTGAAATTTTATTTTATTATTATTTCATAATAATTTATTTTTATGAATATACTTTTAAAGTGTTAGCGTCTCTATAAAATTTATAAAATTTACTTAAGAATTTAGCCATTCATTCAAGTATGCATGTTGGTATTATTGAGTCATAAAATATAACAGCGAATTGGAATCAAATGCAAGCCCTGTTGTAACACCAGTTTATATCTTTTCTAATATACCTGTGAGTTTGCTGTGTTTCTTCTCTTCTCTCATCCTCTATGCATATTCTTTTTCCTGCAACCCCATCCTCCATCTTTTTCTCAAGTGACAGCACTGGACTACATTCTTCAGTTTTGTCATTTTCTCTTTCTTCACAAATTTCTGACATCTGCTCCTTAGGTTGCGGGTGAGAGGGGGCCTCAGGAATGAAGTCTTTCACTGTTGATATTTGGGACTCCACTGTTTTTGCTTCTATAAGAGCCTTTACTGGAGCGCTGAATGTTTCTGCAGAACTGGTAACTGCTTCTGCTGGTTCCCTTTGCATGGTTCTATAGACTCTGCTCAAGTTGGGTTTGGGTTTAGGCAGATGGTTCCTTCGTGTCTTTGAAGCTGTTGGTTCTGGAACGATGATGCTTAAGGTCTCTGGTTGGATTTCACTAGATAGAACTTTACTTTCCTGAGAGTTAGCTGGCTCTGCCGTGGAGGCGGAGTCCTGGGGAGGAGGTGGAGTTTTTGGCTCGGCTGTGGAGGCGGAGTCCTGCGGAGGAGGTGGTGCTTTTGGCTCGGCTGTGGAGGCGAAGTCCTGGGGAGGAGGCGGAGCTTTTGGCTCGGCTGTGGAGGCGGAGTCCTGGGGAGGAGGTGGAGCTTTTGGCTCGGCTGTGGAGGCGGAGTCCTGGGGAGGAGGTGGTGCTTTTGGCTCTGCCGTGGAGGCGGAGTCCTGGGGAGGAGGCGGAGCTTTTGGCTCGGCTGTGGAGGCGGAGTCCTGGGGAGGAGGTGGTGCTTTTGGCTCTGCCGTGGAGGCGGAGTC
>JAQQZU010030239.1:6399-24801 GCA_030068025.1 Parauchenoglanis punctatus | reverse complement strand
CACGCACACACTCTCTCTCATCAATTACTGGGAGCTAGGGTAGTCAGGGGAAACGAGAGCATATAATAAAACATATTCTCTCTCACACACACACACACACACATGCGCGCACACACACACGTGCATGAAGGGGCTTTCCTAACTGAGAAACCCAGGCAAAGTTCAGAGCCGTTGAAATATGGCTGTAATACCGACAACCTTCTGTTCTAAGCTCCTCCAGCAAAGCAATGATCTCACTCAGACCCGTTCTCGCACACACACACACACACACACACACACACACACACACACACACACACACACACACCCCTCCTCCCACCGCTCATAAACTCTGCATTTCCAATAAGCTCCATGACACATCTCCAGCGGTGGGAGGCACAACGCAGACTGAGAGATCTCCAAGTGAGAGATGAGAAAAAGAGCGAAAAGTCGCAGCAGACTTGAGAGGGTTTGTGACTCTTGGGGATTCATCTACCTGTAACAGACGCCAGAAACAAGTAGAAAGGTGTAGAGGAAAAGAACAGGTAAGAGTGAGTAATATGGCGAAAATATCCTAGCATTATATCTCACAATACTAAATGCCTTTACCAATGTCCGTCTGATTAACGTTACTGAGCAGGTCGCTGTTACTCCTGCGAGGTCACTGCAGCCAACCGGATCGCCAGGTCCCGCCGGATCGCCAGGTCCCGCCGGATCGCCAGGCCACTGATACCAGCTGGATGATCGCTCCTGCACCTAATAACGCTAGGCGGGTTTCCATCGCAGTTTTGTGCAAAATAGAAGCGATTTCTTTTTAAACCCGACAAAACACCATCGCGATGGTGTGCGTTTCTGTTGAGAGCTGTTACATGATTAAAGCTGGTTTTTTTTTAATTAAGTGATGAACACGAGTTTCCATTTCAATTTAGCGGAATATTACTGTGCCGAATCATCTGCCACCTCACGCGAGCGTAAAAACTATTTTCAAACTTCACGTGTTTCCATCACGCGTTTTTCTTGTTTGCAATTTTAAATTGCGCATTAAGCAGGCTACTGGAAACCTAAAACAAAATACCACAAAAAATTGCAGCAGAAGTCCCGTAACAGTTCCTGTCGTAACTGCTGGGACCATGGAGTCTAACTACGCAGACTAGGAGCCCTGCCCTTTAAACCAGACCACAGTGTCCCCTCTGCCACTAAAAACCAACCAAATAACAGTTCCTGCCCCTATATATGCCACTATAACGGCTTGGAACCCAGTTCCCACCCCACTATGGCACTCTAGCCAATCACACCACAGTTCCTGTCTCCACTGCCACCGTAAACACCGTTCCTGTTCATGGACCTTTCATTAAAAACAGAACAGTCAGAAAGCCTACAGCTGGTTATTAAACCAAGCAGGAGTTTGAAGCCATTGGAGCGCGAGTGCGTCGATTGCGTGAACTGTTCGGCTTCAAACTCGTCGACTTTAATTACTTCGACACGGCCGCGCGGAACGATTCTGATTTGTGACGGAACATAACGCTTTAAATTGCGCAATTATTTATTGGAAAGTCCGAAGGAATTGGCTGAAGTGGATAAATGTATTTCATTAAATCTGCTCTCAAAGCAGTTTCTGTCCCTGCTGGTCCATTTACAAAAAGCAGACTTATAAGCAGGAAGGAGCCCGTTTCTTGGCATGCGACCTCAAAGGCAACATTTGCCAGTGCAGGACTCCAGGCTGTGCTGGGAACATGAGCGGGGACGGACAAAACCTTTCTGTCTTCGCAACTCGTTTGACAACGAGCTTGAAAACTAGGACGACGTCATTTAGCTTCCAAGCCTCGTCAGACATTTAGTCCGATGTGGTAAATCACCTTCCTGGCCGACAAAGCCGTTCATTTCCCTTCCTCCACTTTGGTAAACAACAGGACGACGGGTTGTGTTTGTCTTTCCTTGACGAGGTCTTTCAAAACATTTCCGCATCAGAGAGTATTCAATAAAAATAGTCAAGGTGTAGCTATGAACAATTCCTTGCTTCGAAGTTCTGGATAAGTAAACAGCGTGAGCAAATAGCGACCTCTGATCTACGGCTTTGCTCGGATGCCTGTCCGATACAGAGGTCAGATTGGAATATGCGTTATAATATCACGCATTTCTCACTGCTGGCTCGTCTCCCACAGACGCACGTCTCTCAGTAATAGCTGCAAAAAACAGAACAGGCCTTTCTTACACTCTCCGGCTAATCACGACCAGCTGGCGAGCTGTCTGGCAAAATCCACAGCAAATCGTCTCCGTAATTAATGATGTTAGTGGTTTGGAGAAGGCGGGTCAGATCGGGTCAGGCGCTCGTTCTTACTTATGATGTATAGCACCGGGGTCACAAATTACAAACACGGTGTGAGCCGCGAAGACAGAAAAATCTGATCCGAACTGAGCAATAAGGCTTGTAACGAGAGCCGAGTTCATCTTTACATCCTCTAAAGATTTGGATAAAGCCAATTAAAAGTCTTTGTTGACAGGAAGTCGTCATCTAAAAACACAACGCAAGATTTTGGTGTTCATTCATTAGCCGGCACGTGAACGCTCCAATGTGCAGCCCAGGTCTAGGTTTTGGTTAAAAAGTGGTAGAACTAATGATAACCCCGTTAACTAATTAATCGCACTAAAGGGCCACTGTGTAGGATTTTGAGCGGATCTATTAGCAGAAATGGAGGATTTATTCCATAATATACACATAGAACTCATAAGTATGTTGTCATTAGTGTATAATCACCCGTAACTATGAATCGTTGTGTATTTGTAAGCTTAGAACGAGCCCTTTATATCTACACAGGGAGCGCGTCCACCTGTACGGAGCCGCCATGTTGCGGCGCTACGGCAGCCCAGAACGGACAAACCTCTAGAGAGCGCATTCTGCGTTTCACGTTTTTAGACGCGGCAGCGTGAATCCGCGAGGAAGCATTAGATATTAAAGTCTGAGTAGCGCGCTCGCGTTCTCTAAGCTGTTCACAAAGTTCACAAAGCTGCAGACCAAATGTTATCTGAAATAATTAAAGGAGTAGGGTTTATTTTCTTTCAACCTAAAACAACAAAAAACTCAAACCTGCTTGTCCCAGGATACTGATCGCAGTGATGGAAATAGTGAACATGGCTAAGTGTGTTGCATAATTGTGAGCTTGTGTGTGTGTGTGTGTGTGTGTGTGTGTGTGTGTGTGTGTACGTACCACCATATACCCAAACACCGAGGCTCTAAAAACAGCGCTCCCTCCTCCTGTTTGTTTTGTAACAGGAGAAATGCTGAAATGTGACGTGTGTGCGTGTGTGTGTGTGTGTGTGTGTGTGTGTGTGTACACGTGTGAGATAAAGTCAGTTTCTCTCGAACCCGTCTGACCGGTTCAGGCAGAAGTGTCAGCTTGACGGCGACCCACAGGATTGCGTCTGTGCAGCTCAGGCCTGGTTTTTAGGTAGACACTTTCACTTCAAGTCAAAGGACAATAGGGAAATGGCAGGGAAATAGGACACAGCCGCGCGCACAGGTCCACATGGGCTTCACCTGGTGAAGGAGTCAACAAGCTTGAGCTTTTAAACGAAATGGATCGAGACGGAGGCAAAAAAGAGACGCGTGAGGGTTCTGTCGTGTTCTTATACTTGTACAAGAAACATGGACCCTTTTTTCATGCTAGAAAAAAGTTCTATAAATAAAAGATGATTTTTTTTTACATATCCAAGTGCCTCTTTCCCTAGCGCTGACTAGCATGAACACAACATCCCCTCCCTCCTTTAGAGAACATTTACATAACTCCGAGCCAAAAAAAAAGTTTTTTACGGAAGCTAAACAGAAAAATAAAAGCGAACGTTTAAAAGAAAAGAGCACGAGACGAAACCGCGAGTGAAATAAACAAAGGCGTCCTTGTCGAGTGCGGGAGATGAAGCCTGCGTGGCGTTAACCGGCGGGGCCGGATTCCTGGAGTTCCAGGGCACGGAGACGCGTAAACAAGTTACAGGAACGTTCTCCAGCCTTTCGGTTAAACGCGCAGGTGTTGTCTGAAACCTGAACGGTTCGAGGAACTGCTCGACTCGGCTCCTTCACCCTGCACCGAGTGTTTTAAATCACGTGCGACCGAAGACTTCCTTAAGAGTTCATCTCTTAAACATTAAGATTTCAAATTATTTATAATCAGACTTACAGCAAAGGCAGAATCCCGTCAAAGCACACAGATGAGCCGGTCAGGGTCAAGGGCATTACTCTAGGGTACGAAAGTGGCCTTCAGCGCTGGGACTCGAACTCAGAACCTTCGGGTCACTAATGTAGACCACAGACCATTGCTTAACCACGGACGAAATAATAAACAAACACAACAAAATAATAATAATAATAAATCATTATTCATGAGCTTTATTGTTATTATTAGTTTGTTTGTTAATTGTTTTGTAATGTAATGTAATGTAACCATGACGACATCATAAATGACAGTTTGGACACTGAAAAAATAAAAACCACTAATAATTTAATTCTGCTGAAAAGGATGATTTATCTTGTCGGCGGTATCAGGTTACTGAATAAACCCTCATGATATCGGAGTGTTTGAGATCAAGAGGACGCCGAGGGACACGTCGTAATCGCAAGCCTCCGTCAGGCCTCCGAATCCTGCCAAAACTCTTCAGCGCGTGCACTAGAAGTCCTGTGCGACAGACAGAACCAATGGATTTGTCGTGCCTCTCTTTCTAAACCAGGACAGGAGGAAGGTACACGCTGTGCTGTTATCCATGGAAAATCAAAAAGCATTTCTGTCCAAGCTTGTGGACCTACTCCCACCGAGGGAGAGAGCAGAGCTTCAGAAGCGGCGGTTCTTAAAAGTGATGGCGGAATTACAGAGCGTGCAGCACATCTGCTGATTTAAACCGACACCCCGTTACGAGACCACATGAGAGACTTCAGAATAGCATCGAGCGTAGACGGCTCCGCTGCACGCGCGCGCGCGCTACGGGCCGGGGTTCAAGAAGGGGGCGTGGCTCGACGACAGCATGCGAAGGGCAGGTTTTAGAAGTCGGCTTAGAACCTCTCGGAGTTCACTGGTTATTAAACATGTATACTATTCACTCGACTGAAAACTAAAACTCAAGAAAAGCTCATATGAAATTCCATTTAGTGGACTTTCAGACTTTAATGTATGGATGTGTGTGTTCGCACATGTTTTTACATCTCAGGGGGGACCAAATGTCCCCACAAGGACAGAAATGGCTTTTATTTAACCAAAACTAAGAGCCGAAAGGTTTCTTTTTAATTACTCAGGTAAGGGTTTAGATGTAGCATTAATTAACCTCATTAATAATTATGTTAATAAAAGGTTCTGACGAGGATAGTGGTGGGGTGTGTGTGTGTGTGTGTTTGTGTGTGTGTGTGGGGGACACCGACCCGTCTCCGAGTTTACGTCCAACTTACAGACGGTCACAGCACAGTTGCAAGCCTCACGTCGCCATGACATCCGTTGCCATGGTGACAGAGACGGGCCTGAGCGGCGCAACTGGCCGTGATCTGTAATTAAGGAGACCGGATTGTGGATTCGAGCAATTAAAAAGGTGTTAATAAGCCGAGGAAGTGATGCATAAATGAGGAATCCGAAAGCAAGACATTTCACCATAAATAATAAACTAATAACAAAACTGCAGGACTTACTAATGTGGAAACGCTTTGTGCAATCCATGATGCTGCAAAAACAAACTTATTAAAACACTTAAAAAAAAAAAATTTTAAAAAAGCAAATTAAAAAGATGATGAACTAAACGATTGGTCGCAGGATACGAGAAATGTAATAGCTGAACATATGTACAGTAACTTGAATTTACAAATAACGTCTTTAACATCATGGCCATGAAAAATACTCATTTCTGATTGGACGACAGCTGCTTATACGCGAAGACGCCTCCAACGTAGAGCTGGTCAAAAAATATCGAATCATTGCCTTTTGTACCATCATATAAACAAGGTCAATGTAACCATGGCGACGAGTATTAAATAACAAGGTTAGCCTTGGGCTACATTTAGGCTGCCAAACTGATCATTTTAACGTCGCAACAAGAAATTATTTTTCAAGTAGCCGTTAGTGGAAATGAACAACGCGAGGTCCTTTGAGATGTAACCATAGCAACAAATGTACAACCTAAAGCTACTGAGGTGCGAGTGAGTGCTAAGTATTCTACAGTTAGCTAAACGAATTGACAAAGACTTTGTTTTTTTTGTTTCGTATCGCTCACTTATGAGAAATTTAAACATTCGAGGTAAACACGCCAAAGTAACAGGGGATCTAAGCGATACTGCATCTTGCGGTCATCGTGCCGCGCATGGAAGCGATCCTCAGGGATGTAACCATAGCAACGAATGTACAATAGTGACGTACTAAGATGTGCGTGCGGGAAATGGAGAGTTAGAAGAAGGAAGCAAGATTACATCCGAAGCATCCTGGTATCAGAAAACGCCGGACTCAGCATCAGGTACTGTTTTAGAATTATATTCTAATTTCAAAGCGCATATAAAACTGATCGTTAGCGCTTCCCATCGCACACGTATTGACGTTTTTAAAAACAAACAAGCAAAAAAAACAAGCGCCCTGAAACGTCGTATTTTAACTTCATACCGACTCCACCGTGTTTCCGGATGGAAGCCAGCGAGCGAACCGAAAGCGTGTGGTTTTACGAGCCCTCCGCGACGATCGACGCCTAAACAATAACAACATCTGGAAAGCTAAGAGGATTTCCAAACAAAGATCCGCGTCGGAGTCATTCAGCAAATCCAACACGCGAACACATAGAGGGGAGTAATTACAGACTGCAGTACTACGTACAGATGCATATTTCTTTTAAGCGCAAACGCAAAAAGTCTCTGGCGTTCATTCATCTGACGTTCCGTCTGATCCTTCAGGAGAGAGCGGCTGCGCTGGACGGCCTGCACTGGGTCTCGACGCGAAGCCCGAGGGAAAGAAACACACATGACCGGAGTCTTTGTGCTTTTGTATAAACCCTCCTACACCAAACTGACCCTGATCCTCAAGAAACCTTTCCTTCTCTTTCACACACACACACACACAACCTCATCCCCCTTTCTCTCTAAGGTCGCTGTGTGGTCAGGATTTCGTCGAACCCGTAATTAAAGGGAACAAAATAGTAACAAAGAAAGGAGACGCCCGGGGGCACCTATACTCAACATGCAAATACCTTCAATTTAAACAATATGTGCCAGAAATGACGGGCCTCGGGAATCGTCGTGGTTTTCGCATACTGAGACTTAAATGCTGCAAAAGGAAACTGGTGTATTGGCCCTCAAATATCACTAGCAACGAAAAGAGTCTTTTCAAAACAAATATCAGAACAAATAGCCAAAGGTTAATGACGTAGGAATTAAAGTCGGGCGATGTGACCAGAAAAAGACACTAGAAGCCATTCCTGTGATACAAAATATCACGGATCACGGTGTACCATCTAGCAAGGCGGTGCCAGGTTTCGGTTACGTTAAACCCCGAGTTATAGGTTAGTGTTATTAAACGTCATCAAAAAGAAGCAATTCATTGCAAAAATGTTAAAGAAAAGTGCATTGTGACAATTCATCACGATACATCGTATTGACTAGCTCTACTGGGAATTCCCCAGTAGCTGGACATGATTATCAAGAATGAATCCACAATGAAACAGTCTTTGGTTGAGGTTGGAAAAGGTGGATTAACTAAAAAGACAAGATGTGATGGATTTCAAATAAAGTGCTGGAACACAGACGGCCTCAGACATGCAGACAAAAGAGGAGGATTTTCACTCGCACTCAACAGAACAACGCACGTTTCTAAATACTGTTCCCTTTTCCACGCATGTGGCCTCGCATTGTTCCGGTTATGGTTGTGCTTCAGTAAATAGCAACGCTGTCGTTACTGCACTACTTTATGAGCGCTGGACAAGTCGTATTTCACTCTATAGAACAGAATTACGGTGTGCGTTTAAGCCGACTGTTCTTTAGATGCCGTTACTAAGACAGTCCTCTAGTGAGAAACGTCTGCGGAGATTCTTTGAAACCTTTTTCACGTTTCCGACGTCTTTGCCGGAGCCTCTAATCATCGTTCGTGTCAATCATCTGAGAAAAAAAAAAAAAAAAACCTTCCAAAACGATCCCAGAATAAAGGTTCTTGCATTGCGAAATCTGTCTCGCTGGCTGCAAACGTGAGGCACTTTACACGCAGGGAATAAAAACAGTTGGAGGTGCGCTGTTATGGGAAAATAATCAAGGATGGAACGGTGTAACGAAGCGAAAAAGCAAAATGGAGTTAAGAACACATCAAGAAGTTCTTCCACCACACCGTTTTCCAGTACATTTTTTTTAGGGAGTGCCTGCAAGGAAAAAAGGCGCCAAATTCCTGAGAAACTTCAGGAATGTAAACTGTCCTGAAGACTCCGACCTAAAGTTAGATCTTCATCTCTGACTGTTACGAAACTGTTAAAAAAGGTTAAATAAATCTGCATCTGCTGACAGAAAGGTCAACAATATTTTTTTCCTTCATTAGAAATGCACTGATTATTAGACCTTCGTTGTGTGGCATCCGCCATACAAGTCCCTGTTACCATAGAAACGATAAAGCGTTGAGAACGAACGCGTTAATATGAACCCGTGACTTGCCTTGAAGCCGTAACTAGCGTCAGAGATGCAGATACAGAACGGTTCTCTACACCTTCCTTGCGGAATGTTTCGGGAATTAAGGAATCGGTAGCAAGGAAACAATTCCCAGTTCGGGACCTGGACACGGCGAGCACTGAATTGTAGCGTGTGGGGTATGACTCCTAGCGAAACCCAGATCGTGTTCCGTCATAAGTCGAGACATCTTGTGCTTGTATTCGTTCCCTTTCCACTGGGGGTCTGGAAAAGATCTACAGGCTCGCTTCATTATCCCGCAATCTGCTTTTTAACTCTCTAAGCAGTTTGGACAGAACTTGGACACTGTTCATCTGTATAAACATTCTGTAGAAGTGGTTTCGTGAAGAGGAAAGAGAAAGCAGAAGACGGACAGGAAGGTCTGAAAGTTGGTCGTGCTGCACGTGATGAACATCGCGAAACACGAGACGACGAGATGAAGACGCTCGCTTGGGACGGGGACCGTTTCAGACCCAGCGGCCTAATAACTCGGCCCTTACGGAACGCGGTATGGTTCGACGGGAAGACGGCTTCGCTCTCCGCGAGCGACGGCAGGAAGCTAATCAGGGCCGACTGAGAAGCACAGAAGCTCTTCACAGCTTGACGTTCTCTCAAACAAGAGAGGGACGTCTCTTCAACCTGTCAGCGTTTACAAACACGCCGACCATTTGCTCTGAGCTGCAAAAGGAAGAAAAGAAATGTCTGGATTTATAATGCAGGTTCTCAAGTCACTTCCTAGTTTCTGAGCAAATGCTGCATTCAGTCAGGTGTCATAACCTGTAAACCCCGACCTCCAACCAGGAAAAACCAAAGAAGTCTCGACTACACATTCCTACTCGGACACTCCTAAAGCCCGAGTTCCTCCGAGATGTCAAATCAAAATGGCCGCTCACAGCGCCACGTGTAAACACCGCATTTATTACCTTTAAATGAGTTATTCTGTATGTACAACTGTTTGCTTTAGATTAATCAACATACAGAAATGTTTGCTAAATCTATAACACTGACTACACGAGAAACTAGCTGGCTGGCTTGTCGCTAACAAACGAAGAACGTGGAGGTGTCCGTGCTTCTTCCTCCGTTTCTGAGGTAAAAGGAACGCAGCAAAGGTTTAGCACCCAGCCTCATTTTAGCTCATGTGATGGACACATGCTTTAACACACATTTGTCCCCAGCATTATTGCGTTCAAACGACAATAAACCTACTTTAAACAGTTAGTTTTAAAATGTCCACAATGCATTTCACCTCTAGCGTTTACCTCAGAACAATGCTAGGATTTTCCCCCACTCTAAATATCGCAATTTCTCTGAAAAAGCATTCAAATATATTCAATTATATGATTCATTCTTCTATATTAACATTCACTCAAACATATTAAACCCACAAGGACCAGTTTCTGCTAGTTTAAGTTCAAAGAAAAATGATACAACTAGCTTAGCCAGAATATTTTCCCTAAATGTCACCAAGTTGATTCTAAAAGTATCCCAAAAAACATTTCTCGTTAAAAATCAGCATCAAGATAAATAAAGTTAATCTTATTACTGGCAAGCATAAACAAAATCTCATTACACGGGAAATCCTACACGTACTTTAGCTAACTATTAGCTACATAGCCGGTTAGCCTAGCAATGGAACCGTGTAAGGACCACAGGAATGTTTGCTTTTCTGAAGGTTTGTACGATAATAGATCTCCGACTTGACGTTACATGACGACCCGAGCGTGAAGGAAATGAGACAAGTTAGTGGAATTTTTACAAGCGGTCTAGGTTTTACCCGGAGTGATCCTTACATCCCGGTTCAAATCCATGACAGTCGTCGGATTACGACTTAGCACATTTTTGGATGCTAGCAGAGAACCTAAGTAGCTGGAATATAGTGCATAATGTTTGAACAAGTCATTTTTTAATTAGAGAAAACATGACACCCACTGGGCTAATCCCATTGAGATCAGGGAAACACTGGGCAGGTTTTCTTGCTCGCGGCTTTTCCGCTGTAATAGAATCCAGGGCTGGGTTCGATCCTGCGCTAATTAAACCCAGGTGCTGAAAGGAAACTCGCTACAATTATAATTCCAGCTTTGATACGTGGCTTATGGCTATTCAGAGCAACAGCGTACTGATAAAACAGAAAAATGGCCTTTGGAGCAAACCTGGTTCAGTGAAAACACGGCATCTCAAACGGAGTGACATACAACACGCGAGAACCTCGAGAACCATTTCTACGAAAGCTTAAACCTCTATGTGCGCTGGAGACTCCTTCCAGGAAACGTCACCGTGTCAACACCTACAGGTTTTTTCCATTTGTTTTTTGTGGACTTGACAAGTTGTATACAAGTCGTTACTATAGAAACACTAGCATATTAGAACGTGTGTATTAATATAAACCTGTGCCTTGTAGAAGGGATTACTGTCAGTTCTGCTGTTAGACAGAATCACCACCACCTGATCAGAACTGGGAATTCGACAGCACTGTGGTACAAGGCGAGTTATTTCGCAATCAAATATGACTCACTCTGACCCCCGACCCTCCCATAATCGCGTTTCCTGCCGTTAATTCAACAGGGTTTAGCGTGATCCCAGAGTAAACAGACGAACCGTGGCAGGTAAAATAAACCCCCGCGTGCATTCCGGACTCCGGGATCTTCGCACTAATCCGACCCCGTGGCAAATCCAGCGTCCAAAATCGCCTCGTGTCCAATCAGGTGGCTCAGGTTCCGAGCGGTGATATGGGATCTGTGCGAGTGAGCAGGATCAGAGGATAAGCGCTAATGGGATTTTAGACCGAGAGACAGAGATCCCGTGTACAATTTGTGCCAGCAGAAAAATTATTTTTGAATTGTGAACTTCCACAGTAACTCGTTTTCTCACGCTCATGTCAAGGGAAATCTGTGGAGCTCTTTTAAATGGCTCACCGAAGTCTACACTTAGATTTTTTTCTTTTAAAATAAAAAAAATCATATATTCATCGACCCGCACTCCCACCAAGACCGCGTATTGAACACACGGTCGTTTATTTACTAATTATTTACTTAATTCTTTTTTTTTTAAATGTTAACTGATCACTGCAAGCTGTGAAGAACTGTATTTCGGACACGTCACGCCAAGAACGCAAGATGTTTCACAGTAAAGTATAAAAAAATAAATAAATAAATAAAAATAAAAAGATTTTAAATTCTACTTTTTGTATACGTGTTAAATAAAAAATTATTTTTTTACTGTATCTAAGATATCAAAATATGAATTTCTTTTAAAGTATGGAATTATATATTTTAAAAGCATTTGACATTATATGTTGATGTGTATTAATTATATAAAAAAAATTTTTTTACTTCTCATGCCATTTTCACACGTATAAAATAGGTTCAATTATATTAAATTGTTCCATCATTCGATTAATTTAACAGATCATTTTAATCAGATATTTGTATTTAGATACATATTTTATTTCTATATACATATCTGTAATGTTTGTCGGATCTATATAAAAATTTACAGAAGCATATGAAATACTAACATATTAAATATACATTATTTAATCTTTTCTTTTTGAGGTTTTTTTTTTTTTAATGCAGCATTTTAAACATGTCATGTATGTCAAAATGTCATGTATCGCAATTTCGGTCATAAATCTGACACATATTGCTGCGACATGGGAATGAAGTTTCCCTATAACATTCCCTATTCCATTGTGGAATATTTGGATGCATTTTGCCTGAAAGGTCGCCTGACCACACATGCAAACCGGCCGGATGATTCTGAAAGCTCGTGCGGCCGTGAGATCATTTGCAAGTCAACAGGAGTCGTCGCATCAATGATGCGGAAATCGCTGGCTGCAGATTGGCAACAATGACGGCGAGCGAAGGAGGTCGAGGGTCAAGCGGTGTGAAACGGAGAGCGTTCCCGTGGTGACTGACACGACCTCACAGCTGCCTGGATGAAAGATGATGACTGCTTCTGTGAAAGTTTCTTTCAACAGCAACAAATTATATCCTTATAACTTTTGTTTTATTACATCATTAAGCAGAGGTTTTAAAAAGTAAACAGTCAGCAGAATGGAAAATCGATGAAGATTAATACTCGCGTTACTTGCTGCACTACAGCCCATGTTTATTTCCTCGAGTACAGAAGATATGGCCAAGGTCACTTTGCGGTATGCCTACTGTGCTGGCACTGAGTGTGTGTGTGTGTGTGTGTGTGTGTGTGTGTGTGTGAGCTGTACTATCATACAGTTGAACAAAAACAAAGCAGGTCATGCATGGAAGGTAATAAAATCTGAATAAACTGAATTCGTAGTTACGTAACTACCCAAGTTTCATAAGGTCATGAAATTCTCCGTTTCCCCATCAACATGTTTCCTCAATTCTGTGATTTTAGCACTTACCTAGAGAGCGATGCAGCGGCGCTTTACTGATTTCTTCTGTCCAGATCTCTCAGCTGCTCGTCTCTACACTCACCACTTCGACTTTCACGCTAACACCGCTGTCAAACCTGTAGATCGCTAACTAACGGACTCGAGTCTCGGTGCCGCGTTCCTGGTGCCTTGCAAGTCCTCATTTGCAGGATGTAATGATGTCATTTCCCGCCTCGGATCGCTCGACGTGTGAACAAATTCTTGCCTTTAGCTTGAAAGCGAACATCAGTTATAGGCGTGATTACTCCAGTGTTGATGTTTACCTTCTCAAAACTGATGAATTTGGTCAGTGTTACAGATTTAAGCAAGTACTGTGCGAGCGGCCGTGTCGATCTGACGTCACTCCATAAACAGGGGAGGAAATATTTATTGAGAAGACGACCCCAAGCTGAAATTTCATTCGCAGGGGACGTTTTCTGTGACTTTTACTGGTTAGAGGCGGAGAATTACAAGTCGCGACCTTGCCTTCAGCGCAACACGACTCCGCGGGACTTTGAGTCCACTGATGTTTCCACTTCTTCTACGCTGGATCTCATCACAATGACGTCGAACGAATGGCGAGTGAGAAAAGAACGCTCTTGCCCTTTTGCTTTTAGGACCCAAGTGCGAAACGTCTCCCTTACGTCTGAGAAACGAACGCAAACGTTCTAGAGGAATGAAACACGGCACCGAGAGCCACAAGCGTGGAAAGCAGAATTGCTAAACACATGACAACACAAGTAATCTGACGGAACAATAATGAACGTGTTTCAGGGTGGGGTTTTCAAAAACAAATGTTTGTTGTAAGATAAGACCTGAAGCGAATCTTTGCCAAACATATTTTCTCAATTAGGCGCAATTTCACCGAACTTTCCAGGCATGGTGAATAAAAGCGAAACTAAACACCAGTTTTTGTGGCTCCGAGTCAGAAATGGAAAGATAGAGGCACACAGAGGGAGAGAGAGAGAGACCGAGAGAGAGAGAGGGATGGAACGAATGCCAGCGGCGCTTTGCGAACATGTACTCGAAGTCGACTGGCACGTTTCCTGATATTGTCTGAAACCGTGCGGTGAAACGGGGCCGAGTGGGCGGGGCGCTTCAGCCTCGAGCCCGCTCCATAACTTAAACCATGTGATGAGGGAGAAATCTGCAGGGAGCTGTCAGCGCGCCTCAGCGAGAGAACCCCGACACAATACACGCGCTGTGCTTCCTCCACCTGAGATTTACAGCTCAGTCTCCGACATGCGGCCTGCTGATTTGATTTAACACTAAACTGAGCGCTGGAGACCGAGAGCCGGCCTGCCGTGGGGCATTCACGACTAGCTTCACATGACTCGCTGCCTTGCTTTAGATTTCTTATTAGAACTTTCTAGAAGTTGCTCCAAATGATATTATTGTTCGGTGAAACTTGATCGATAGTTAAAGGTGGTCAGGGATCAGGACAAACATCAGCTGAAGCGGTTTCGTAACTCAAAATCCAAACAAATACCTTTCTGTTCAGTGTTCCCTGTCTGGGGCATTCCCTTCAAGAACGTAGTCCCATCCTGGTTCTGGAGAACCTCCTGTCCTGCGGGGTCGTCTCTGCTCGAACACACACTCTTCTGTTGTTTAAGGCACTGCTAATTAGCTGACTAGATGGATCAAGTGTGTCAGAGCACCGAGAAAAAAAGCAGCGAGGTTGAGGTTCTCCAGGAACACAGGGACGGGAACCCATGGTGTAGGAGATCAAAATAAGCCATAGTAGACCGTGAAAAAATAGAACCTTTAGGGGTATTCCAGTTGTGTCTCCAGTTGAACCGTTTTTAATTATTTTTGAAGGGTTTTCCTGAAAAGGTTCCAAGGAGAACCCATTCTGGAAGCTTGGAACCTTGGTGTAACCCATGTAGATTTTTTCCTAATAGTCATGTGTTGGTGATTTGAGGGCAAATATCTGTAGATGAAAGGTACAATCTGAGAAAAACCCTAAATCTAGAACCCTTAGATGTTCTTTGTTTGGATGTCTTGATGGGTTCTCTATAAACCGTTATCCTGTCTGAAAGAGTTCCAAGTAGAAGCCTTTAGGTGTAGGTGATAAAACAGTCAATCTAGCACCCTTGGGACTTCTTCACTTTTCACTCTGGGGGACATCATATGGGTTCTATGTAAAGAGTTTTCCTAGTTCTATTCGTAGTGGCGGAGGGGGGATCATAAAGCTAGAACCTGAAGGAAGTCCTCAGTTCTCCCACTTGGGGGACTTTTATGCGTTGTACCTGAAAGGGTTCAAGTAGAAACTTTTAGGCATTAGTGAAAAAGGGCAAATCTAGAACCCTTATAGTTTTATCAGTTATCTTTCTGGGATTTTTTGGGTTCTATGTAAAATGTTTTCCTATCTGAAATGCTTCAAGTAGAACCCTTTTATGGCAGGTGATAAAACTGTCAATATTCATAATAGGTTCAATCTTAGAAAAACAGAAGTATATCTAGAACCCTTCATTTTTATTTTTTTGTCCCTTTACACAGAACCCGTACAGGTTTTACAAAATGTTCTTTTATCGGAACGGGTTCCAGATAGAAGCCATTTAGATGACGTAATAAAAGAAGCAATCTCGAACTCTTATGGGTTCTTCAGTTATGCTTCTATGGGAAAAGCTGCGAGTTGCATGTAATCTTTTCCTAGTTGAAATGGTTCAAAGAAGAACCTCTTAAGCGTGGGCCATAAAGGGGACAATCTAGAATCCTTACGGATTTCCTAGTCGTCTGTCTGAGAGAACCTGTATGGGTTCTAAGTAAAGTGTTACCTGAAAGTGAAACCCTTTTAAGTTTACGTGACAATACTTTTAATTATCTGTAGAAGGTTCAATATTTAAAATAAATAAATAAAAACACCGTGAACCCAGAACCCTTAGGGGTTATTCAGTTGGCACACTTGAGGAACCCTTATGAGTTCTATGTAAAGTGTTTTCCTGTTTGAAAGGGTGTAGAGTAGAATCAGCGGGTTTTCAGTTGTCCATCTGTGGGAACTCTTAAGGGTTCTATGTAAAGTGTTCCAAGTAGAACCTTTTTAGGGGTAAGTCATAAACTAGAACCCTTAGGAGTTTCTCAGTTGTCACTTTAGGGAAACCCTTATAGGTTCTACATAGTAGTAGAACCCTTTCAGGTGTAGATGATGAAAAGGACAATCTAGAACCTTCAGGTGCACGTGTTTATATATATATTTATATTTATTTATATATATTTATTTATTTATTTATATATATATAAGCTTTTTTTTGTTACAACTAAGAGTGTGTGTAATAAAGTTGTCTGGTGTTTGTTAAGACACTTGAAGAAGGAACTTTGTGTTTGTTTCCTCCTCAGATCCTGAACAGCAAAAGCGCGAGCGGAAAGTAAATACATAAACATAAATAACTCCGGTTTGCTGCGCACGCGCTGCCTACCTGGGCGGACGCTTCGGAGTCGAACGGGTCCTTTGGCGCTCTTGACGGCGCTCTGCACGTCGTACAGCGGTAATCCGGACACGGGCAGCGTGTCCACCTCCAGCAGCAGCTCTCCCTCGGACACAGCGCCGTGCTCGAAGCTGATGGAGCCGGGATCCACGCGGCCCACGTACACGAACTCTCCGTTCTCCGCTCCGCCCTGCAGCGGCACGTTCACATCCCCGCGCGCGTCACGCCGCACCGCGCACTCGCTCACTCTCGCGCTCCAGTGGGTCTTTTTCTGCATGGCTTTGGACATGGTGAGGACAGGGGACAGAGGAGAGAGAGGACACGAGTCTGTCCGGAAACAGGTGGTCAGATCCTCCCGGTGTCTGACAGCAGCGCACAAACCGGTTGTTTTTCAGACGCAGCAAAGTTTCTCCACCGCTCTTCCCAACATGAGCGCGTGCGCTTCCTTCCAGAAAATAAAAAATATTGAGAGGAAAAAAAAAGAACCACTCAAGCCATCCTTTATCCGGTAGTGAACTTAAATGAAACTCCTCCACCAGCTGTTTCTACTTTACATCCGCTTTATTCCTCATCTTCCTGCTCAATCCTCATTAACGACACAACGCCTCGCGCACGACCTTTTTGGTTTGGTTTGGCTTTTTTTTTTTTTAATTCCACAAGTTATTTCCCTCCGCTAAAAAGCCCCCAAACTCTTTATTCCTTTCCACTTTGTTTGTTTGTTTTCCTCCCCGCTCCTAAGTCGACTCACGGCTCCTTTAAAACAGGTACGGCGTCCACGGTTTGTTTGTTTTCATGACTAACGCTCAGTCCGCGCGCCTCTTCAGCGTGTGCGGAGTTAGAGTCGCTGGAGAGTCCGCGCATGCGCACTGCATCCCTCCGTAGTCCTGGATGGGCGGGGAGCCCCAAAAGCGTTCCAATCGCACGGTCCTAGCGCCGTCTATTTCATACACAGTGTTTACAAAACAGAGCAAACACACCCATTCGCCTGGTCAAGTCAAGTCAATTTATAAAACACATCTGAAACAACAGAAGTTGCTCCAAAGTGCTGTTCAGTTATTAAGCACAAAACAAACAATCAAGATAAAAAAACAGCAGTCAAAAATAAACGGACCATTATAAATTAGACAGTAACTTTAACCACCACCCAACATTCAATTGCCTAGGGGTGGCAAGTGAGAAAGTCCTGTCACCTCTAGACTTCAGCCATCATCCTGGAACTATGAGGAGTAGCCGGCTGGATGACCTAAGTGATCTATGTGTCAAGTACGGATGGAGGAGGTCGCAAATATTTTGCAAGATTTTAAACTCAATTCTGAATCTCACTGGTAACCAGTAGAGAGATGCTAGCACAGGTGAAATATAGTCCCTAGTCCCAGTTTAAAATCTAGCTGCTACATTTTAAACCAGCTCAAGGTGAGACAGCACAGATTGGGCCAAATCCACGTATAAGAGGTCGCAATAGTCAAGATGAGCTGTGATGAATGCATGAATAGTTGTTTGCATGAATGAATGCATGAATAACAAGTCCTTTTTGGGGAGAGGAAAGATTTCAACTTTTAGCAAACTGGCCTCGGCTGCAGCCGAAATATGTTTTGCACTAATAATAATTAAATAAAAAGTTGTAATTTTTATAAATCGCTGTGGTATGAGGAATAAAACTTCGAGGCTTGCGATAAGAGTAACTCCGCTTCACATCAGGATGTATCATACCACTCTGCTGTTGATTATTTTTATGTAGTATTATTACTTTATTACTTACTTACTACTTTATTACTTATGTACTGTCCTACAAACTGCAAAATGCTAATGACACAAATTATCTATCTAAGAAGAATATCCATAACACAACCCAGAGTTTGTAGGAAATGAAGACGAAAAAGGGCGTTTCTAGACAAAATGTAATTAAATGACAGGATTTAATTCTGTGGTTTGATTTTGAATTTCTTTAAAAAAAAAAA